>APFE030720519.1:0-10242 GCA_000404065.3 Pinus taeda | reverse complement strand
ATCCTTCTTGTGCACCAATACTACTGGAGCAGAGAAAGAACTTTGACTCGGTTGAATTATACCAGCCTCTAGCATTTCTGCAACCATACGTTCAATTTCACTCTTTTGGGAATAGGGATATCGGTACTACCTGATGGTTGGAGGAACACTTCCTGGAATTAGATGAATAGCATGATCATGATCATGAATAGGTGGGAAACCTTTGGGAGTCTAAAATACCTTGGAATGATTGTCGAAGACTATTTAGAGATATGGAGAAATAGATGATTCCAATGTGGAAACATCTAGAGAACATAATTGTGAAATTACAACTTTTCGTTCCTTTTTTAGAAGCTTTGTCATACCATTAGAGCTGATTATCTTTCTTGGTTTCCCTGCAATACCCCTTAATACAACTTCCTTTCCTTCCATAGAAAATTTCATGAAAAGTTCTTGAAAATTAAAAGCTATTGTACCCAAGGATTGTAGCCGTTGGACTCCTAATACAACATCAACACCTCCCATTGGAATGGAGAGCATTGGGCTAGTCAATACATATTCTCCCATGGATAGCTTGATATTATGGCACTTTCTAGAGCAATCTATTATTCCTCCATTTGCAACCATCACTTGACACTCTGGTGCTGGATATAAGAAGTAATTCAATTCTTTTACTACCTTACAATGAATAAAATTGCGAGTACTTCCTGAATCAATCAACACTATTACCTTTTTCTTCTTGATTTGTCCTTCTATCTTGATGGTTTGAGGAGTGGTAATTCCCACCAATGCATTACAAGATATGGTCGGATTCATTTGTTCTTCATCTAGGCTTTGTTACTGGAGTATATCCTCTTCTTTTCTTTCTTTCTCCTTTTCTTCTTCCTCTTCATAATCTATGTAGAATAATTTCTTCTTAGCACACTTATGACCTTTAGTTTATTTGCTATCACAACTGTAACAAAGCCCTTTTGCTCTTTTTTCTTCCAATTATCGTGGTGTCAACCTTATAGGTTGTGGAAGACTAGCGGCAACAACACTTCCATCTTTATAGATGTCAGTGGTATGCTTCCTAGTTGCCATAATTTTTCTTTCCACTTTACTTGCTAACCTGAATGCCTCTCTAATGAATCAAGATCCCAAAGACGAACATCATGTTGGATATTATCATTTAAAGAACCTATGAACACATCAATCCAATGCTCCTCTAGAATATCTTTTACCCTTATGTTCAATTTTTGGAACTCCAATGTGCTCCATTATTGAACCCTTTTGTTTGAGGACTTATCAATTGGCTCAAAAAAGTGTTGCTTTTTGTATCCTCATAATGTGCCATCAATTCTTCCGTAAAAATTGCCCAAGTGATAAATTGTTTCGAGAGCAAATCCATTGGTACCATACAAACTGATTTGGTTCCAAATATAAAGTTGCCATATGTACCTTTTGTGTCTTTTTCACATTATTGAGATCGAAAAATTGCTCCATCTGTAATATCCATGTTGCAGGATCCTTGCCATCAAACTTCCTCATATCGATTTTTGGAATATGGTGGGTCTTTGATCCAACATTAGAGTATGTGGAATCATGATTAACACTTCTTTTGTTCTCATCATGAGTTTCCTTTACTACCCTTTCACCCTTACTGACCCTTTCTTGTAGCAACTTATTCATATTTATCTTCAATTCTTCCATGTCTATCTTCAAATCTATCTTCAAATCATCCATCTTAGCTTCCATGTCATTCATCTTAGCTTCTACACCTTTTTTATGAAAGTGACACTTGTTGCACTTGGTCTCGTAATTTTGATATATCATGTTGCATTTCTTCCTCTTCTTCATGAGTCATGCTAGAGATTTCAGGTCGCCTACTAGGTGTTTCCATTTTATTTCTTTGGGGCATCAATTACTAATAATAATGCTTCACTATGCCCTTTGAATTCCTTCAAAATAATTTTTCAAACCAAGCTTAAGCAAACATTTAAAAAAATATACACACCTCTTTTCACTTTATAGGAGCTCGATATTGCCTTTGATGTATCTCTGTAATTTCGGATCATCCAATTCTAAAATTGCGACCTGCGATAGCCCTCTGTGTCCTCTTTCTAATGCCACTAGTCTGACCCCAATTGGATTCTCCAATGAAGAGTTATGCCAAATCTCCCACAGTGGCTTGATTATAGACTAATTCAGTAGAGTGAACTTGTACGACGTGCCACGTGTCCCTATTTTGGCTTTTGGCTCTGAAAAATATATACTAGAAACTACAGTCCATCCTCTTTCTGTAACATCTTAGAAATTTCAATCTAATGCTCAGAGAGAAAGTTATGACGATTTTACCTAGGTCACCTGTTTGGAATGTAATTCAGGAGTCTGAAAAAAGACCAACTTCCTTAGATCATATCTCCGCAAATATAGTACAAAAAGCTCAGAAATTTGGATCCAAGATTTAGAGCGATGTCTTCTAAAATGGGTTTTTTTCGACTTCTGAAATGTTGCAGAAAAAAAGCTATAGCGAAAATGCCACGATGACCTATTTGGAGCAGCGAAACCCTAGAATCCAAAGCTCTGATACCAAATGTTATGAAACCAGCTCAAGAAAAGATAGAAAAGATAGATAAACACCTTAGATTCAGCCTCTTCGGAGGGGGCAAAAACCTTTACATTACATAAATGAACAATTCTTGGATGATTCAATGATAAAAACCTCCTTTCTATATATAGAGTCTAAGGAGTACAAATAAACCAGCGACCTAACAATAATAATATAAAGCCACAAAAATAATAATAGAGGGATTCTATGGGGCCCAGTAATAACAACATGGGGACAATAGGGGCACAACAATATTAATAAGGGGTACAACTACAATAGTAATGGGGTAATCACTAGTATTATAGGGACCCAACAGTCTCCTAGAAATTACAACCAACCCTTTGCAAATAGTTTTGCATACAATAAATAGACTATGCCATTGGGAAATAGAACGACCCACAGTTGGGGAGTTTTTCAAATCATTACAAAATGGAAATGGAAAGCTAACCATTAGTGATAGGTGCAACATTACAAAAATGACAAATTTCTTGGGTGACTGCTCCCCTTCCTTTGCCACTTAGATAGGAGCCAACCTTTAGTGGAAATACTTTAAACTTTGCCTTAGGTGCCAAACAATATGTAGTGTAAATGAGCGGGCCCACTTGGTGAAAGTTGTGAATCAAAATGTCGCAGAGCAGAAGTGATTTTGGCCCTTGGGTTCCTGTGCGCCGCACCCAAAACTATATGTGCCGCGCCACTTTGGAGGCGATTTTGAGGTACCTGCTGGAGTCCAAATTGTGCCCAAGTGTGCTTTTTATTAATACTTTCCTATCTAATTTTCAGCCCAAGTGGAATTTCTAAATTTGGTGCTCATTTTCCTCTGCAAAACTTCAATATCCCAAGACTGCTTCCTGTGTTTCAAAATAGGGGCAGAGAGGTCATTGTTTGAGTGTTTTTGACCTCCTGGGGACTCAAGACTTGCCCAAACTTCTTGGCCATGCACCAATAGTCATAATTTTTCATGTTGAATCCAGAAATGCAAAAAATTCTTGATTTGGAGCTCCCAATCCTAAGCACCGCGCCGGTGGCGCGGCGCACAGGGAGAAAAACCTTGTTTTGTGCCCAAAAATTTGTCATGTCGCCAAAATTGCCACAAATTTTTTGAAATTTGGGTTGGAGGGTTAATATGAAGTGCTATGCTAGGCCACAGAGGCTTCAGCCAAGATTTGAAGCCGATCTTGCTATTTTTGCGTCTTTTGTCTTTGTGTCGCTCTCCTCAATTTCACCTTCAAACTCCTTATCCGAGCCTTTTAACTCATGTTCTGTGCCCTGTAGTGATAAACGATCCACCTCAATATGGTTTTGTCATTGTCAGTCTTCTCTAACAGTCTCTCAAGGTGGATGTTGATACGCTCGAGCTAAGATTCTCGGTCATTGTTAATCTCTTGCTCTAATGGAGTGAGCTCAATCCTCCTATGTTGGGTAGCTTGGCGATTCTTGCAAATGTTTTGCAGCTCCATGATCTCATTATGGTCTTCGAGCTATTTGTTCCTCTGCTCCAAATACCTGATAATCCACTTAGCCCTCTCGAAATTGAGGGACAAGGCTTGGATCTCCATTTGCTACTCCTGGATAGTCCTCCTAAGTTTGGCACTCTCCACATCTGTATCATCATCATGAATGAGGATAAAGTCTGCCTCTCATTCACCTGATGGCCCCTCATCATGTATGGGCTTCTTTCCCCTATCCTATACCTGTGTTGTTGATGTCGGAAGCGAGGCCCCTTCCACCCCGGGTGGAGATAACACTCGCTTTGCTACTGCAAACAAATGTCTACTGCCTCTCTGATAGGTGATGAATACTGGCATAGTAGTGGTCTCATGGCGCTCATATTGATGAGAAGGACCACCTGTCTCATGTTCAACCTCTGATAATACCTGTGAAGTGCTGAAGAGGTCACGGGAGATGAAGTCATCCCAAGTAATGCCCTATAATCCTAGCTAATGATCCACAAAAATCTTAATTAGAGAAAAATGATAAACACTGTTTAATTGCTGCTGAGGGGTTTTGTGCTGCATGAAGGTGTTCATCCTATCTATGTTCCTACAAATTAAATATGGGATGTTCATCATCCGTACCCTGGTAAATTGCATGAGCAACCTGATGTGATAGTCATATAAACGAGAGAACCTCCCCTCACAGCTGAAATATTTCATGATCAACTTCATGAGTGGAGCATATTCATCTTTCAAATATCAGAATGGAAAGATTCTTTGGCGTTGCCTCAAGAAACTAGCCTTACTGTAAGGCTCATAATGCTACTGATCAACCTTCTGTTTCTTGTGCCATGGTTCTCCAACGTTCGGTATGCCGGTTGCTAATGAGACAGTTTCAGGTTTGAATGTGAAGGTGACACAGGCCAAGATAGAGTGATCTCCATGTAAGTGAAGCACAAAAAGACGGGCCAACTCACGATGAACTCGAACACTAGCCACCTTTTGACAAAACTCCAAACATGACAAATGTTGGAAACATGACATAGCAAGATGGCAGGCCTGCAATTCTGCGAGGGTGGTTGGCTCATCCCTAACATGTTTTCCACTTTTGTGATGTCTCCGGGGAGCCTATTCTTCCGAGGATGAATCACTTTGGGTCTCCATCTCATACTCCGATGAATGCTCAGATGTCATGACTGCTGTGTATGGACTGTGCTTGGACTGCTCTTTGATGATGGTATGAAACTATGTGTTGTTATGAACTATGCCACCAAGGGGAACAATACAAAAGGGAGTGTTAGGAAGGGGAATAATATGATGGGATTAGGGGTTATGGGGGGAAATTTTGTTTAGGGACATGTAAGAGGGTTTGGGGATTTTATAAGGTAGGTTTTTGGGGTTTTACATTGACCAATGAGTGGAGGGGATAGGGAATAGGGGTTTAGTAATGTTTTAGGGTAGGGAAAATAGGGAAAAATGGGATAGGGGGGAAGGGAACAATGGAAATAAGGGGAAAAATGAGAGGTGAAAGAGGAGCCTTGGCATCAACACAACAAGTTTGCAACCCTAGCAACAATGGTTTGATGACTTCAAGTGGTAGGGTTTATGAGTTTTTATTGCAACTATAAATGGCCATAAACCACCATCACATTCACAAAAACATATGAACAATCCAAGATGTTTACCCTACCTGTCAATTGGAAGGGATTCAAAGTCGATTTGATGCAATTGGGAGCAAGACCGGGCCTTTATGGGTATGCACCGTGCAGCAAACCCAGTGCATCGCACTCTGTGTGTGCGTCGTGCCCGTGCAGTTTCACCACTGTGGGGTCGCACCCTATGCCCTGCGCCCCTCTGTCTGTGCACCGCGCCTGTGACAACTCCTCCAAACTCACCCAAAACTCGTGATAGCTTTCTCACAATCACTTTGGAATGTTTCTCTCTACCTTGGTATGCAAAATGACTATGTTCCTTGTGGAAATTCTTTATAAAGACATTTGGAGTCATGGGTTTGATTTTTGTTTGTTCAAAAGCCACTTTGCTAATGTTTTGTTTTGACACTTTTCCCTGATTTAATGCAACTCTGTATTTCACTTTTCCCTTTGAATTTTTAGCTAAAATGATGAAATTGTTTGGCACTTTTTGCAGGGGCACATGACATGGCATTTGGCCAAGGAAACCATGACTGCGCCTGAAGAGATCAACTGGAGACTTTTTTGAAAATTATCACAAATGGCACACTGTTTGACTTTTCTTCAAGACAGAGTTTTGAAGAATTGTCGTTATCTGTTAACATGACGATGAAAATATTTCAATCACAACTTTGTAAGGGCCTCCCTCTAGCCTACATGGCTTTACTGGACATGGTTGAAGACCAAATTGACTAATCCTTACACCTAATGACTGAAAATGACTCTCATCCATTAAAAGATTGAACATTGACTGTCATGGAGTTTAGTGAACATTGATGAAAAGACCTATTCCAGGAGGTGCCAGACATGAGGGGAAATGAATGACAAGACCTTTCTGTCAGATTATGGCATGCCCCCTAGCGAAATGCAGCTGAGTGAATGGAGCGAGACTCCTAAAAATGAAATACAAAAAGAGTTTTGATCTCTAACGGAGGACTGACAAGACCAACTCTAATAGGTTGGAAGCCTATAGAGTGTTGGACTTGTGGCAAAGATCATTGTAGGAGAGACTATCCACAAAATCAGTGTGGTATAACTTAGATATACAATGCACAGGAGGTGAAAACCATTGGGGATGTTGGTATGAGTGCTCCACTTATCTATGTAGTAGTGGACAATAGGCAAACATAACATCAGACATCTATCGTTGAGATGGATTGTAAGCTTTGTGATAAAGTTATTTCTATTTTGATTCACCCTGGATCTAATTATGTCTATGCTAGTCTTGACTTAGTGGATAAGTGTGAGTTGAGTAAGGAATTGCATGTAGAGTCTTAGGTTGTGTAGTTGGATACAGGTATGAAGAAACGAGTTCATCATTGGGTAAGAGCTTGTGCATTTGACTAGAATGGTATGCCTACTGAAACACATTTGAATTTATTACCTTTGGGATCATACAATATGTTGTTGGGCATAGACTGGTTGTGTCTTCATAGAACCAAGGTAGACTATTATGAAAAATCCATTGAGTGTGTTGATGACAATGGAGAACCAAGAGTCTGACAGGGAAAGAAGAAAGCCACATTAGTTAGGATGGTAACAACTATGAAAGAAAACCATAGTGGCACGAAAGGGTGTATGCTATTTTTAGTACACATTTCTAGTGATAAGGGTAAGGAGGTTGAGGATGCAAGTGTGTTGAGTAGATACCCAGTTCTACAACAATTTAGGGATGCGTTTCCTAAGGACATTTTAAAGTTTCCACCTCACAAGGAGGTAGACTTTTATATTGAATTAGTCGTTGGGGCAGTTCCAACATCAAAGCCACCTTACAGGATGAGAACACCTAAGTTTGTTGAGTTAAAATTGCAACTAAAGGAATGTTGGACAAGGGATAAATTAGGCCAAGTGTATCACTTTGGGGCACACCAGGCTTATTTATGAAGAAGAAAGATGGTATTCTCAGATTATGTATTGTCTACAAGAAATTGAACAAAGTGACTATCAAGAGGTACCCTTTTCCCAAGATTGATGACTTGTTTGATCAACTAAAGGGAGTAACGATGTTCTCAAAGATCAATTTGAGATCCGAATACCATCAGGTATGCATCAAAGAAAATGACACTTACAAGATTTCATTTAAGGATAGGTATGGGAATTATGAGTTTTTTGTTGTTCCATTTGGCTTAACTAATGCTCCAGCTACATTATTGTGTTTGATGAATAGTGTGTTGTATCCATATTTGGATAAGTTTGTTGTTGTTTTCATTGATGATATACTGGTATATTATAAAAGTGAGGAAAATCATGCCGAGCATTTAGCAACAATGTTGAATTTGTTGAGGAAGCATCATTTTATGTTAAACTTATGAAGTGTAGTTTCTTTCAGATTGAGGTACACTAGTTGGGACATTTTGTCTCCAAGGAAGGAATTTCAATAGATCTAGAAAATATAAGGACCATCATGGAGTGGATAGCTCCTAATCGTGTGGATGAGGTAAGATCTTTCACGGGTCTGGAAGGATATTATAGGAGATTCGTCAGGACATTCTCACATATTTCTTACCTTATTACATCATTGCAAAATAAAGGTAAGAAGTTTGAATGGACAAAGGAGTGCGAAACTAACTTTGAGCAACTTAAGCAGGTTTTGACACATGCATGAATGTTATAGATTGTAGATCCAGCCAAAGAGTTTGTGGTATGAACAAATGCTTGCAAGAGAGGGCTTGGTGGAGTCCTTATGCAGGATGGACAGTTGGTATGCTATGAGTCATGAAAACTAAATGAGAACGAGAAGAACTACCCAACACATGAATTGGAGTTGGCAACAATCATACATGCATTAAAGATGTGGAGGCACTATCTTCTTTGTAGGAGATTTGTACTTATGAGTGATCACATTAGGTTGAAGTATTCATTTAACGAGTTGAATCTGAATGTTAGGTGGGCTAGATGGTTGTCCATAATCAGCAAGTTTTATTTCAAGATCAGGTACATCAAAGGTAAAGAGAATTGTGTGGCAGATGCTCTCAGTCGAAGAGTACAAGTAGATCATTTGGCAGCCATGATTTCCTATGGGACAAAATTATAGGATAGAATCTTGTAAGTAGGTCAGGAAGATGATAGATATATGGATATTGTGCACAAGTTGTAGAAGGGTATTGGTACAGGTATAGGTGTAGGTGCACAAGGTATGGACTATTGTCTTACAGTGGATGGATTGGTCAGGTTCTCAGACAAGATATATGTATCAGATAATAGGAAAATCAAGAAGGTTATTGAGAGAGTTTCATACGAAAACTTATTCAGGTCACCCAGATTATTAGAAGAAACTGACAACGGTGAAGATATTTTACTGTTGGTTGAATTTGAAGAGGGATGTAGCAGAGGTTTTTGTGAGGTGTTTTGACTATCAATGAGTGAAATCAAATTGTAGACATACAGGTGGATTGTTACATCCAATTGCAATTCGAAAGTGGAAATGGGAAGTTATTTCCATGGACTTTATCATGGGTTGTCGAAGACATTGAAACATCATGATTCCATTATGGTCATTATGGATAGATTAAAAAAGGTTACACACTTCATTCCAGTTAAGTCCACATTCTCAGATATATATGTGGCATAGGTATTCATCAACGATGTGGTTAGACTACATGGTGTTCCAAAGAAGATTGTGTTAGACAGGGATGCGAATTTCACTTCCAAGTTTTGGAAGGAGTTATTTGCAGGTTTGGGCACAGAGTTGGCCTTAATCACAACTTATCATCAACAGACAGATGGATAGATAGAGAGGGTAAATAGGATATTAGAGGAAACGTTGATAATTTATGTGATGCATAAACAATGTAAGTGGGAAGAGTATCTCCCTTTGGTAGAGTTCGCATACGACAACAGTTATCAGGAGTCACTGAGGATGAATCCCTTTGAGGATTTTTATGGGCGGAGTTGTAATACTCCCATTAGTTGGGCATGGACTAGTTGTATCCTCATAGAACCAAGGTAGACTATTATGAAAAATCAGTTAAGTTTGTTAATGACAATGGAGAACCAAGAGTCTTACAAGGAAATAAGAAAGCCACATTAGTTAGGATGGTGACAACTATGCAATAAAACCATAGTTGCAGGAAAGGGTGTATGTTATTTTGAGTACACATTTCTAGTGATAAGGGTAAGGAGGTTGAGGATGCAGGTGCGTTGAGAAGATACCCAGTTCTACAGTAGTTTAGGAATGTCTTTCTTGAGGAAATTTCAAAGTTTCCACCTCACAAGGAGGTAGACTTTTCTATTGAGTTAATGGTAGGGGTAGCTCCAACATCAAAACCACCTTACAACATGAGCACACCTGAGTTGGTTTAGTTAAAATTGCAACTAAAGGAAATGTTGGACAAGGGATAAATTAGGCCAAGTGTATCCTCTTGGGGTGCACCCATCTTATTTATGAAGAAGAGAGATGGTACTCTCAGATTATGCATTGACTACAAGAAATTGAACAAAGTGACTATGAAGAACAGGTACCCTTTTCCCAAGATTGATGACTTGTTTGATCAGCTAAAGGGAGAAACAATGTTCTCAAAGATCGATCTGAGATCTGGGTATCATC
>APFE030720508.1:0-17609 GCA_000404065.3 Pinus taeda | reverse complement strand
GGGGGCATATTTTCATCCCTGAGAGGGAGTTTATTATGGGTACACCTTTATCCCTTGGGAGAGTGGGTCGTTTGGGGGGGGGCAGGGTTGAAGTTACAAATCCAAACCCTCAATCCCTTGCCATCCAACCTCTTACACATATGACCACTTGATCCAAACTTTAAAGAGGAACGTAACAACTTACATATAATCATAAACACAAAGATGCAACAGAAAAGCACTTCATTTCATTAATAGAAAAATTGAAATATGCTTCAAACAGAATGGAAATAAGATAGTTCGGGCGATGGTAGCTCATCTTTGAGAAGATATGTGGCGGCTACATGCCTTTGAACTATGTTACAATGAGGCTCAAGGACCTATTTATTATTGGAAAACATGAGAAAACCCTAAACTACCAAAACTCTAACCCCAAGAGATGTAACACCAAGAGTTTGTGGGCCTCGTTGGGGTTAGTTGGGCAGCCAACTTCCCGGGGTCATAACTTGGTCATATTATCTCCGTTTGGCGCATACGATAACTTGTTGGAAAGGTCTCTATGAGTACTACAGATTTCACTGCAGGACCCTACGTATGGCTATGGGCCTCCTGTGAATGCCAAAAAAACACCGTTTAGGGGATCAAAACTGCTCCACAAGTTCAAGACTCGAAAAATTGCTAAAAATAGTAAATACTGAAATGAACAAGGAAACATATGAAACTAACTGGGGGGTCTAGGTGGAATAGGCAGGTGGCCATAAATATTCACCTGGATCATTCCTCTCCCCTTAGGAAGTAATGGTCCCCATTGTATGTGGAAGCTCCATGAGGCGAGGAAATTTATGTTGAACTAGGTCCCTAGTGAACCACTTACCCTGGTGAAGGAGTTGGCTTGCTTTGACAACTCAATATAGCTATATCCTTTGTTGGCGAGTGTTCTTGATCTTTGTTTCCATGATCTGATCAGTTGTGGCCTATTCCATGTAGTTTGGGTTGAGCTCTGTTGGTGTGAGCTATTTTGCAATGTCAGATGTGTCCCACAAAGGTGGAAATTATGGCTGAAGGCAATCTATATTGAAAACTAGGTGCATACCAAGGAACTGTGGGATCCTGAGCTTGAAGAAATTATCATTGACGACCTTGGTGATGGTGTATGGCCCATATCAGAGCGGGCAAAGCTTGCAGTGGGGTTCAACAAGGCGCTCCTTCTGCAAATGTAGCCAAACTTTGTCGTCCACTTAGAACTTGTACGACACTCGATGTTGATCATGGCACTGCTTATACTTAGCATTGCTCTATCCAATATATCATGGACTTGCTGGCAGATGTTTTGAATGCGCTAAATGAATTTGTTAGCCCTTTCAGCTTCGGATTGAACGTGAGTTGAATCTACCCGAGTGGATACAAATGGTATGGCCACATCAATGGGGTATAATGGATGGAATCCTGACCCTACTTGAAAGGGTCTATGGTCTGTTGAGCTGGGGAGAGCTCTATTATAGTTGTGTTGGACATAGGGGAGACTTTCATCCCACGTTTTTGGATGCTTCAAATTGTACATGCGCATAATGTGTACGATCATCCTCTTAACAACCTCTGTTTGGCCATCAGTTTGGGGATGGAAAGTCATGGACCTAGTAAGTTTTGTATCCATCATCGACCAAAGACTTGACCAAAATGCACTCAAGAAAATGTTGTCCTGATCTAAGACAATGGACTATGGGATACCAAAGTGCACCCATACTCTCTCAAAGAAGAGCTTAGTAGTGGCCTATGTTGTGATAGTCATCTTGTAGGCTACCATGATGGTCATCTTAGAGAATCTGTCGATGACCACGAAAATGCAATCATTGTTGTGCTTAGTAGAAGGAAGGCCCGATATGTAATCTATGGAGACAAATTTCCAAGGCCGGCTAGGAGTAGGTAGAGGAGTATACAAGCTTTGCTTCTTGATGGCTGGTTTGGAAATGGCATATGCAGTGCAATATCTAATGTACTTCCCAACATCTTGATGAAGTTTCGGCCAATAAAAATACTTCTGCAATACCGCCACTGTTTTCTCTACTATGAAATTACCAACGACTCGATTGTAGTGTGTCTTCCAAATCACCTTGGCACACTCACTTAGAGGAACACAAATGTGTCCTGAGTGGCATAACAATGCATCCTCAAGGTGAAAATTTAGAACTTGCTTCCCTTCTAGGAGTGTCTGGTATATGTTGCCAAATTCTGGATCGCTCTTGTAAAGATGCGGCCACCCCAATGTCTCATGCCCACAGGAGTCGAGCACAGTGATTAGTGCCATGGCTGGTGATCAGCTAAGGCAATTGGCAACATTATTGGTGCTTCCCTTCTTATAATTAATGTTCAAATGGAACTATTGCAAATAGGTAGACCATTTATGATGGCAATCGTTCTGCAACTTCCATTGTGTTTGTATAAAGTATAGAAGTCAGTGGTCTTTGTGGATGATCGTTTCCTTCCCTAGAATGTAATGCTTCCATTGATGGCAAGCCTGCACAATGGAATACATTTCTTTTTCATAAGTGGGATACTTTCGGACTATGTCTAAAAGTGTCTCATTGTGGTAAGCCACTGGATGCCCATTCTGAGTAAGAACTACACCAATAGCATAGTCAAAGGCATCTATCTCAATCTCAAATGGTTGTTGCAGGCCTGGTAATGTGAGCACTGGTGCAGAACAAAGGCAATTCTTTAACTCATAGAATGCTTGTTGTTGGGTTTTTGACCAAAGAAACTTTTCTTTCACTCCGCCCTTGGCGACTTGACTTAAAGACCAGGTGATATGAGATAACCCCAACATGAACCTACAATAGAAATTGGCAGGACCCAAAAATTTGCGGAGCTCTGTTAGAGTGGCTGGGGATGGCCAATCCCAAATGACTTGTATCTTGGATGGGTCCACATGTACACCCTTCTCATCAATGATGTACCTCAGATATTGAAACTGGTTCAGGCCAAAGGTGCATTTCTCCAAGTAAGCACACAGCTTGTGTTGGTGCAGGGTTTGAAGGACTTGTCAAATATGGTGGAGGTGTTCTTCCCAACTCTGGTTGAAGATCAAAATGCCATCTAAATACACCACCACGAATTCATTGGTGAAGGGTCAGAAGATGTCATCCATCAGTCTCATGAAGGTTGCAGGGGCGTTCGTCAATCTAAACGACATGAATAACCATTCGAAAAGGCCCTCCTTGGATTTTAAGGCAATCTTCCACACATCAGAGTGTTTGATAGGCACCTGTTGATAACCTAACTTCAAGTCAATCTTGTTGAAATATTTGGCCCCCTTGAGTTGGTCTTGAAGGTCATCCATCTGTGGGATTGTGTACCTATTCCAGACAGTGATCTTGTTCAACGCCCAATAGTCAATACAGAGTCTCTAGGTCCCATCCTTCATCTGTACCAATACAATTGAGCTCCCACAAGGTGATGAGATTGGCCTAATGTGCCCTTTCTACAATAGTTCTTAAATCTGTTCTTGATCTCATTGTTCTCCAGAATAGAGCATCGATAGATCGGTCCATTGGGTAGCAACACAATGGGGGTCAAATTGATGGAGTGCTTAACCTGATAACGCAGAGGTACCTCTATGGGTGAGGTGAAAATATCCATGTGCTCCTCCATGACCTTGTCCATTTGTTGTTGCTGCGTAGAGGAGCCCTGCCTGGAAGCCATGGCCATAACCTTCTTCTTACCCTGGGGATGAATCATAAGGAAAACAAATTTGTTGGTCTAGGAAATGATCTTACTGCATTGCTTTGCAGTGATCAAAGAGATGGTGGTAGGCGGGGCTACCTCCGGTATCAGGTACAACTTATTAGCCAAAGTAATAATCATAGAGCAAGGTCTAAACTCATATACAACATGTTGCTTCCACAAGTATGGTTTTCTTAACAATACATTACAAAATTCAAGAGGAGCAACGTCACACATTACCTCATTTGTGAAGCGCTTGATGCTGTAGGGAAGGTGGAACTGTTGGTTGACACAAAGGTCTCTTCCTTGGTGAAGCCACCCGATGGTGTATGCCTGTGGATGTGTTATAGTCTTTAGGCCCAACCACTTCACAACCTCTATTGAAATGAGGTTATTTTGGCTCCCACTAGTGACAATGAACTACAACGGAGAACCCTTCACCCATATCTGTGAGTGGAAGAGGCGTCCCCCCTCCTCTGGATCTTCAGGCTCAATATTTTGGATCTTGGTGGTGGCCACGATGGCACTGGGCTCGGCATCAATGACCTGCTTCCCTTTGTTAGTTCCCTTATTGGGTTCTGATTCAGATTTGGAACCTTGATTTAATTTGGAAGCATTCAGCTTAGCCACCAGTGACTACTTTTCCCGACACTAACTTGTATTGTGAGTGAAGCTCTTATGGAACTCACACCATTTTCCTGTGTCCTTCTTTGTCTTCAGGGTGTTGTTCTTTTCTTGCGGCTCTGGCGCGTTGTCCTGGGTACTACTGCCTTGGCTTGGTCCTTTGTTCTGTGGTTTGGGGGCACCTTTTCTTTGCTTTGGATTCACAGATCCAAAGTCTTGCTTCTTCTGTTTAAACTTTTTCTCAATCTTGACAGTGTACTGATACACTGTGCTGAGCAAAGAAATGTCCAGGAACTCCATCTTGTCCTGGATGTACTTGTGTAGACAATCGTGGTACTTGAGCACCAAATTCCACTCAACATCCTTGATACCAAACTTTGTGCGAAGGGTATGGAAAGTATTTGTGAACTTTGGTACATCTTGGTCCCTTCCCTGTCGTAGCATGGTCCACTTTATGTATTTGTATTCATAGCTCCCGATAGGGTAATATTGTTCCTTGATGGCATCTCAGAAATAATTCCAAGTGGGTACGGATGAAAACAACAAGTGTTCACTCTTGTCCTTTTGTTCACAGTAGGTATCCCACCAATCCTTGACGTGTGGGGCTACTTTCAGAAGTGAAAAACTAATCTTTTCCCAATTGGAAAAGTCATGAACTGAAAAATATCCTTCCATTAGATTTAACCATTTATCTATGATGTCTGCATCTATCAGGCCTTTGAATATGGGAATATCAAAATTAACTTGTACCTTAAAAGAAGTGGCACCTCCAAAGTGGTTGCTGGATGAAGATGCATGGCTTGTGGGTAGCCATTGATGGATCTGGGCAAATTTATCCATCAATGCATCCCTTTGTCACTCAAGGGCTTCCTCAATCAACATTCTAAAAGGATCTCATGACCCTCATCTTTCTTTTCTTCCCCCATGGGAGGTCGTTGGGTTTTGCGAGGTTGTTCTTGCAATGGTTCAACTAGATCAAGCTCTAACTCCTTATACCATGACCTCGTTAGGGACATGAAAAGAAAAACAAAGAAAGAGCAGACTACTATGATATCACTAATCTGAACTTTAAACAGGAAAGCAACAACTTACAAATATAATCATAAACACAAAGATGCAGTAGAAAAACACTTCATTTCACTAATAGAAAAATACTGAACTATGTTACATGCCTCTGAACTGTGTTACAATGAGGCTCAAGGGACTATTTATTATTGGAAAACATGATAAATGCCTAAACTACCAAAACATAACCCCAAGAGATGTAACACCAAGAGTTTGTGGGCCTTGTTGGGGTTAGTTGGGCAACCAACTTCTTGGGGTTGTAACTTGGTCATATTATCTTCGTTTGGTGCGTACGATACCTTGTTGGAAAGGCCTCTCTGAGTACTATGAGTTTCGCCGCAAGTCCTTTTCTATAGCTATGGATTTGCCATGGACTCAAAAAAAACGTCGTTTAGGGGATCAAAACTGCTCCGGAAGTTCATGACCTGAAAAACTACTAAAAATAGTAAATGCTGAAACAAATAAGGAAATAGATGAAATTAACTAGGGGGTTTAGGTGGAATAGGTGGGTGGCCACCAATATCCACCTGGATCACCACTTCACATGAGTTATCTTTTATTCTCACTCACATGTATATATAACCTAAAGTGCCCTACTTTTTATCAGTGTTTCTATTAAAAGTCATCTTATTTTAACAATATTAGTATTAATTAAATAATAAGTTGTGGTATATTCAATGTTTAATGTATTTAAATAGTATTTAAAAACCCCTAGCCTTTATATAACTTGTTCCTCTATCATAGAATCACTTTTTCACTAGTTCTATTTAACATGCTTGTGTCTTTCCCTTTATTTAGCTTGCTCATGTGTTACAATAACCTTGGAAACACATTTTATATGTAACCATGTGAGATAATTATTCAACTCCTTATCTTTTATGATTTTATTTAATTCTTATGTTTTAGTTAAATCCATTTGAAATGATTTGGTTTATTTTTATGGAGAATGCATATTTAGTTTCTATTATTAATATTTCTTCAAAGTTTCTATTAAACCAATTTTATTTAAGCTATATTAAATTTAAATAAATAATAAGTTTACTTGCGATATGCACAATGTTTAATGTCTTTAACTAATGTTTAAATACCTATCTCATCTATTTAACTTGTTCTATGTGTTATATAATCTCCTCCTTTTCGCTCCCTCCATTTAGCTTGCTTATGTGTTACAAAACACATATAATCTCCTCCTTTTTGCTCCCTCCATTTAGTTTGCTTATGTGTTACAATCTCTTTTTCATTCCCTCCATTTAGCTTGCTTTGTGTTACAAATCCAATCTTCAATCCCTTACCATCCAACTTCTAACAAGTATGATCACTTCACATGGGTTATCTTTCATTCTCATCCACATGTATATATAACCTCAAGTGCTATCATTGTTTCTATTAAAAGCCATATTATTTTAGTAGTATTAAAATTACTTAAATACTAAGTTATGGTAAATGCAATGCTTAATCTCTTTAAATAGTTTTTAAAGACCCCTCCCCTCTATATAAATTGTTCCTCTATCATAGAATCTTTTTTTCACCACTTCCATTTAGAATACTTGTGTCTTTCATTTTATTGAGCTTGATGGTGTGTGTTTTACAATAGCAATAGAAACACATTTCTATGTAACCATGTGAGATGCTTGTTCATTCTCTCTATCTTTTATGATTTTATTTATTTTTTATGTTTTAGTTCAATCTATTTATGATATTTTAGTAGAGAATGCATATTTAGTTTCTATCCTTATTTCTTCGATGTTTCTATTAAACCAATTTTATTTTCACAATATTGAATTTAAATAAATAATAATTTTACTTGTATATACTTAATATTTAATTTCTTTAGATAGAGTTTAAAGACTCCTCTCATCTATTTAATTCGTTCCACCTATTATGGAATCTCCTCCTTTTGGATCCCTCTATTTAACTAGTTGGTGTGTCACAATCTCTTTCTTGTTCCCTCCATTTATCTTACTCTGTGTTACAAAACATTCAATCCCTTCACATATGGCCACTTTAAATGAGTTATCGTCAATTCTCACCCACATGTATATATAATGTTAAGTACCCTACTTTTGATCAATGTTTTTATTGAAAGTCATCTTATTTTAGCAATATTGAAATTAATCAAATGATAATTTTTGGTATATACAATGTTTAATATCTTTAAATAGTCTTTAAAGACCTCTTCCCGCTATATAATTTGCCCCAGTCATAGAATCTATTTTTTACCACTTTCATTTAGCATGCTTGTGTATTTTCCTTTATTTAACTTTCAACATGAATATGTAAGTATGTGAGATACTTATTCATTCTCTTTATATTTTTTTATTTTACTTAATTCTTATGTTTTAGTTCAATCCATTTGAGATGGTTTTGGTTATTTTATGTTTGATTTTACTTAATTCTTATGTTTTAGTTCAATTCATTTGAAATGGTTTTGGTTATTTTATGAAGAAAGCATATTTAATTTTGGTTCTTAATATTTCTTCCAAGCGTTGATTAAACATAACTTTATGTTGTCCATATTAAATTTAAATAAATAATAAGTTTACTTGTAATATACTTAATATTTAATTTCTTTAAATAGTGTTTAAAACCATTCCCATCTATTTAACTTGTTCCATGTGTCATTGTCTTTTCGAGTTGTCTTTAGTGCGACTTTTTGGAGTTTTTCAGGTGGGTTTTACCACTCTAATTTCTCTAAAATCCGGCAGGAATGTATTGAAATGACAAGTTTGATGGATAACCTGCACAATCTAAGTGCCCTAGGGGTTTTTGAGGGTGTTGAATCCATATATACAATCAAAAAACCAGTTTACAAAACACAAATCAAGATTTCACTAGGGGTTTTTGAGGGTGTTGAATCCATATATAATCCTATGCTTTATGTGCATAAGCATTTACGAGAGTGAAAAAATGTTCATAAGCTTGTTTGATTAACTTCCCCTCATTTCATTTCACCCCACATACATACTTACTAATTTCCCCATTATCTCATCATTTTTCATTAAATACCCCTTTTCCCTTCATTTTGACCCTTATCCCTTGGTTTCACACGTTTCCCTAGTAAATTACCTTCCAAAACTCACCCACCTACCCAAAAACCCATTTTCCCTAGTGTGAAAACCATTCCCTATTGCGAAAATCACCTTCCCCCTTATTAATTTCCTTATTTTCCCTTCAAAACCAATAAAAACCCCTTATCCTAAGTTTAATCCCCCTCGAATTATTTAATTAACTCCTCCATTCATATTTCCCCCACAAAAACCTTTTAACCCACCAACCCTTGGTGCAGTTAAACTAACCCTGCTACAATAAACCCTAGTCCCACTCCATTAGACCCGTTGATTATATTTTAAGTCCCTGCCTTAGTTATAATTAATTATAATTAACCCCCTAGGCCCCGCAAATCCTGACTCTGTTTTCCTCCATGCATATTGACCACGCGAAAGCCATCCGATCTTCCACCCCCAGATCTGACGGTGCACATGCATATCGTGCTCATTCACTATCTGGTCGTTACCAACCCAAGAGCACGCAAGATTCGCTATTTTACCCGGGCACTATTCTGCTATGTGGCAACCCCAGGCGAAATTGCGTGCTCTCAAGGAAATACCGTCTGCCTGCCAAAAGTGATGCGATAACTCATAAAACTGCCTCCCCACCAATACAAAAAAAACATACACTATTCATTTGTAAATTTCGCGCCAAATTCTAATTGTTGCCGGTTAAAAGGCCAGAGAAGCCCCATTTCAACTCTTTTCGCTCGTTTGCACTGTGAATACTGCTCAAGCTTTTCTGCGAAAGCCTGAGCCTCTGCGACCAAAATTGACCGTTGTTTACCACCCGAAGAAGCTCCAGACACCCAATTCAACCATACAGTTCATAGTTGCATCACCCGTACCCTCTGCAGCCATTATTCAAACTAGTTTGCAAGCCATACCACCAAAATTCTAGGTATTTTTGGAAAAACTATAACGACCCTCTAAATTTGAAAATGTACAATCAAGTTTAAAGATTAATTAATTGAAATTAATTAATACATTTTCCTAATTAAAGAGTAATTTGCCCATGTACCCAAAACCCCTCTTTCGCAAACTGCAATTACCCTCTCACTGTACCAGAGTTTCCCAAACCTCACTTCTACAATCAATACAAGCCTATTCCCAATCCATAAAATCAATCATGACTTCCCAAACCTCTCTAGATGTGAGACCTGTATCAACCCCTCACCTGGACATCGACCATTTGGCAATAGCAGACAGGGATTTCTAGATAAAGATATTTCTACCCCAACCTACCTTTTGAAACTCCACTACTGGAGTAAGGACAGATTCTTGAACCATACCAAAGACATCCATCTATGGGAATCCAATTTACTCAAATACCTATTCCCAGAAGTTCACACATTCCCTGATATCATACATTTTTTTCATGCCTGCTATATCCCTAGCCAAAGGGCTATTGTCGCCCCTAACTAGCAGCTCTTATTCATCATCATTCCAGAGTCTATCAACCAAATGTTGCAAGTCCAACCTAGCCCTAATGAGACCCCATTATCTATTGGAGACCTATTGGACTTATATATCACACTAGACCTAGTTAAGATAAGACAAATCTTCCAGACCTTCATCATTGAAGACTGCCATACTCCCACAGAGACTCCACCTTATGTTGCCACCATTTTTTCAAAGATAGGCAGACATATAATCACCATGCTCTTTTGCATCCTAGGATATACCTCAGATGAGCATGTGGATGAGGTTATCCTAGCCTTCCTGTCCATCTTCACCCCAGGCAAGCCTCCTGCTATCATGTACAATTATGTTCAGTTCATTGCAGATAGGATGCATGAACAATTCACAAGACTACCCACTAAAAGAGTTTTCAAGTACTCTTCAGTGTTATTTGACATGTTTTTGTATTGCCGAGCATATAATTTCCCTGTAAGCATCCAAAAATTGGATACCAAAGGAAAAGAGATATCAATGGTCTTCTAGACACCCTTCATCCACACATACTCCACAGCATTTACCTACAAAGACTTCATAGATTCATTTGTCTACCCAGTCATGAACATGCTGACCAGTAACACTTAACCTAGAATCAACCAAGAAATCAAGAGGGTGCTACAATTGGCTAAGAACAACAAAGCGGGAGACTGGTACCTATACAAGAACCACACTGAAATCAAGGTTTATGACTACCAACTAGCACCTTATAAGCTACCCAAATACCTCCCTATGAGGATATTTTTCACTGGAGTATTTTAGGCAAATCATCAATTCTGATGAGGTCAACTTCCTAGCAGTTGGGAAGAAGACCCAATGTAGAATAAAGAACCAATTGGGCCCCTTCATATGCAATAACAGAGAAGTTGGACCTGAGGGTGACAAGATATTGCAACAGATGAATTTCAGAAACAACTTCATGTGGAAGTATGACCCTCATGGGGTCATAAACAAATTGAAAATCAAGGTCAAATTGGGACCTTTCATCCACCACCCAAGACCTGATATTGAACAGTTTGCCAACCAATCTGAATGGTTGGAAAATACATTAATTGACATGGATAACACAGTTGTGGATGATAACACAGTTGTGGATGTTGAAAACACACTAATTGATGTTGAAAAGCAAATTGATTGGAGTTCTTTCCTGCGGGTTCCAGAACTAGGGGAACCAATGAGAAATCCTCTTGTTTTATAGACCCCAGCCAATGAGGATAGGAATCCAAAAAGAAACAGGGAGGAGGGTTCCAGTTCTGCCATGGAGACTACATATGAATACTTTGAACTTAGGAAAAGGCCCAAGTTGAATCCTGTGTCTGAACAGGAAGAGAACATTGAATCAATGAAAATAACTGACACTGAAACAACGGGGCAAAGAATCAAAGACACAGCTGCTTCAGGTGAAACACAACAGCCATCAACCTTGAACACTCAAATGATTGAGAGACAACTGAGTGTTGAGGTTTCCTCCTTTACCAAACTAGCTGATAGAGAAAGAGACATCAAAGACAGGTACAAGGAAATAAAGATGGGGAATGAGAAGTTTAAGGCTAAGACATATGCCCAATACTTCAAGCATACACCAGCGAACCAGAGCAGGTTGATGTCATCTTTTGACATCAAAGTAGGAAAGATGAAAGTCTTATATATGAAGCCCACTATTCAACAACCAAAGACCTCAGCGGATTATAGGAAGACTGGTTTTGAGGTATTGACAAGGGATGTTCATCCCATTAACAAGATAGAGTTTCATAAACAGGTTGGAGAGATGATTTACTCTACCCTTACAGGAAAGGCCATGGCTGCACACAGGCTGCAGGGTTCACTGGATAATGTAACAACCCAATACAAATTGGAGAAGGCTTCCTCACAGGCCAAATACAACAGGACCAAGTCATTGGAGGACTTGGTTATTGAGTTGGGCCATGATCCTACTGACATTAAGGCAGTTGAAAAATTGATTAAAACATAAAATAAAATAAAATGAGGATATAGTAGCTCTCAAGAAACAGCTAAAGATGCCTCATTTAGAACACCCACAAACTAAAGAGGTCCTGGAGAGCCAAACCAATGATGAAGAGATGATGGACCTAGTACTTCAATTGAATGATTAGTTAAAGGAGATGGAAAAAGAATTGGATAGCTTGATTCAACAAAAACAAGCTAGTCTTGAGGATGCCCCTGCCACTGTTATTCCAACATTAACCACTATTGTGCCTTCTACTTTGGCAGCATCCTTAGCTCCCATAGCTCAAATGGCCACAGCACTGCCAGCATCTACACCATCTACATCAACAATAGGGTCAACAACAACAAGGTCTATAGGTGATGAAGAAAACAGTTTGGTCAAATCAATGGAAGAAATGTCCATTCAGACCAGTGAGATGAACAGGCTTAAGGAAAAAGTGACCAGCCTGGAAACAGATTACAAACTTGCCCAAATCATGCACAAATAAGAACAACAGAAGTCTACAAGGATGAATGAACGAATAAAAAACCTGGAGAAGGAACTAACATTGAATGAACCCCTAGGTCAGGCTAAGGAACAATTGTGGGCCAATATCATTAACTTTGTCAATGATATTTTGCCATCCATCCAAGTTATTTTTGAATAGATTAATTTAATAAAGCAGGCTACAGAAGCCATATAAAGAGTCAAAGCAGAACTTGGAGACATGCCAGAGGAAGCTACAAGGATCATTCACTTCCTTAACTCCAAGAACAAGTATGAGCTGCAAGAATTAGAGATACCTAACAGAACAGGTATAATTTTGAAAGTTAAAAGGGTCCTCACCAAGAATAATTTGATGTTGAACCTAGAGGATAAGTGCCAAACCATGCAACTGGCCATTGACAGCTTCATGGTCAAATTTGAAATTTTGAGGCAAAAAGGTTTACTGTATCCCTTGGTAATAAATGATAAGTTGATGACACAAGAGGACTATAATAAAAAAAATTGGGAAGTGGCCAGAGATCAGGTGAATACTTCATCCGTGAAGGGCATACCTATTGGCAAAATATTATGTCAAACTTTTGAGAATTTTTTTTACCTCCAGCATGACGTAAAACACCTTTTTGTCAACAAGCCTACTTTTGCCAAGTATACAAAGGCAAATGAGATTTTCAGGAAAATTGGAATACACAGTAAAAATCTAAAAATGTACAGTAAAAGTACAAGGGCACAGTAAAAGGATATTGACAGGTCATCCAGGTCAAAGTGTATCAGGTGAAAGTGTATTAGTTGAAAGATCAAAGTGAATAGAGCATCCAACGTGAAAACCAAATAGAAAAGCGGAGCTTAAAGTGCAAAATATCAAACATTAAAGCCAGCACAACTAACAAGCAGTGACAACTAGCATCAGTTCAATAGTTGTCTATATCTTCTTGCATGAAGATTTTTCTTTCTCCTAGATTAGTTCCCAAGATAGTTTGGGATATTTTGTAAAATATTTTTGTATAAATACTTCATAATTCAAAGTATTGAGGGTGGATTGCTATATATTTGTAAAGTTATTTTGATCATAAACCTGAGGGTTATTGTACCAATTTTCAAGTCAGCAGACTGGAGCAAGTAATAAAGAGATTGCATTACAGGATTCATGTGTAGAGCTATTACAGTGAAGTATTTTCTTTGTCAAATTGTTATTCTCTTATGTTTTTCACAAACTTAAATGTTATCTAAAGTTGAATGAATTAACTGGAAATTTATCTTAGAATTTTTTTAAGTACACTCTGTTTTCCACAATTAATCATTCACATGTTTTCTTCTGATATCTAGATCTGAGAATCCTTAATTTATCTCCCATCCCGGTTAACCTCTTTCACTTTCTTCATAATCTGGCCTAAGGAACCCTTAATTTCTCTTTCGATCCGATTGAAAACCACTTCACCATCCAGCCTTGAGATCTGAAGTAACTCTGCTATCTTGCCCTATAGACATTGTAGTGTCCTATCTAGGGTGCTAGACTGGGCTATATTTATTATCGACCAGGGTGCGTAGACTTAGAGGCGTGTGCCTAAAATATATAGACATAAAGATCTAACTAAGTCTTAATTCTAATTACAATGCTATGATTTGATTCAATATCAAACAAATCACCCTATGTATCACTATCAACTAAGATTCAATTCATAAAACGTTGTGTATCACTGTAATTAAAGATTTTGGTATCCTTACAGAGACATCATACATAAAACCTTTGTTCAGTGGCTACTCAACATTCACTAACATTCATTAACATTCATGCAAGATGAAATCGTAAACATAAAGTTCATGACAGTGCTTTACAAGGTAACACTGGATCGAATCCCTTACAGGATATGATTCACGATCCAAGTGACAATCTATTCAAGCGCACGCATAAACATATAAACAAGCGCATTCATAAATATATAAACATAAACATGAATCGATTTAATCACTGCGCATATCAATACCAAATACCCTGACTGTAAATGCAATCAAATAACAACAGTATACCATGTACGCAGGGCCCGTCCGCGTTCTTGGTATACTGGGCTTGTTATCCAACGATCACCAAATCAAAACAACGCAACCGTGACTGTAATGCAAGTCTGTTGTATTAAAATCGAAACTATGTTCGTGAAGCAACAATAATGATAAAAACGTAACCAACCATACAACCGGTTCAGAACTTATATTTACATATGGTTTCACATCCCTTGAAAATGGATGTACATTCATGAGCGGTTGTTGCCGCTTTTACCAAAACACAATTTTGAAAATGTTTCTATCCTAGCTGACATATAAAAAAAAGGAAACAAACTAAAATCGATTTGGACTGTGTGCTGTTGATGCCTTTGTCGCCAACATGCCATAGTTGACCAGTTGTTGACCGCGCATGTAGGAGGGTTGATTTCGCTGCGGGATAGGTGCTCGTCCATGCTTGGACATTCTGCTTTTCATCCATACCCTTTGCTCTGGCTTGGCTGTCATGCCACATGTCAAACAATAAGCCATTTACAGGATGTTGGAACTTCCTGTAGTCATTTTGCCCAAAAACTCCTAATTCATTAACACAAAACCCTTAAATCAATTTAAATGCAATTTAATAACTATAAGACTATTAATTAATCAATTCCAAGGGATCTGAGAGATAAAGATGAAAAGAGGTAGGCAAATGTCATGTTTTGGGAGGGAAAAGGGCATTGGATGGTACCAACATCTCTCCCCGATTAATGAATAGCATGTCCTCTGCTAACCCTGAAGTGCTTCCTTTAAACTCGGTCCCTGCCTGACCTCTGCTGCCTTGAGTAATGTGTCTACATTCTTTTTCACCTGGGCATCTTTCTGGTCATGGAGCTCTTGCTTTAGTCTTTTGTATTTTTCCTTGAGGGTCTTCTTTTGATTGTACCACTTGGTGGCCCACTTGCAAATATTTGTTTGCTCAGCTTCTAGCTCATTGACTTGCTCCTTTAACTTTTCATTTTTCTTCTGAATTTCTTTACTCTGCGCTCGGAGCATTTCATTTTCTTTCTTAATAACTTTCTCCAACATATTAGCCTCCATGAGCTCTTCCTTTAATTTTTCAATTTGTTTCTCCAGTTTCTTCTGCTTCTTATTGGGAGGTGGTGACCCTCTTTCTTGTTTGTTATTACTTTCGACCTCTATATCAGCTCCTAGAACTAGGGGTGAATGGCTTTCAACATCTACATCGGCTCCTGGCCCTGGTGGCGAATGGTCAATGCTCTGAATATCCATCTGTATAGGTGCATTGGATTTGGGTTGGTCTTCTTGCAACTGAACTTTTGGTGTCCTTCTTGTTCTCCTTGAGTAAGTGGTGAAAACTTTATCTTGTTCTGCCTTCTTAGCATCTTCCTTTCTCATTTGTCTAGTTCTTATGCTGCTCACAGGTGGAGGTATCTTGTTTGCTTTGGATGATGCTGGGATCTCCTCATCAATGTCCTTCATAAATCCTTAATTTTCTTGTGATTCTTCTTTGTCTTCCTCATCCCTGATTTGGTTGGCAGCTAAGAACTCCTTCCACGTTTTCCCTCTTCTTTGCATTTCGTGCTCAATAAGAATTTTGACTAAACCAAAGTGATATAAGCTCTTGTCTTCATTTCCTTTCTGCTTCTGGATGGTTTTTGACATCTTGGTTAGGCTCTGCAATAGGAAATATGGTAAACTGATGACACATTGCCTTTTCAAGTGTAGAACAACTTGATATGCGTATAATAAACAATGTTGCTACGGCCTTCACAGGTTACAAAATTTTTGAAGTATTAAACCATTTCATCCCAAGGATGCCCACCAACTTCTTGGAACGCCTTTCTTCCAGTTGACCGCTGAGGACTTCGGGACCTAGACATGAATTGGTGTCCACGATTTCTCTTTGAATTGCTTGCGTCTTAAAATACTTTTTCCCCTTCTGGGCTAATCCCTATCGCTGTTGGGCGAGGTTGTATTCTGAAACCCTGAATGAGAAATTTGCCTATCAGGGCTTCTCCCCATTAAACGTGAAGGCAATTGCTTAGCAAACCTCTTCGTTTGCTTCCATTTGAATTTCTCCAAAAAGGGCAAACCACTTGTATTTCTCTAAGAATCGAAATGCAGTTCTTCATGGTATTGGGAGCTATCGAACACACTTGGCTCGACCCTATTTGTCATCTGGCGGAGGGTCGAGCTCTTAACTTGCAAATTTAACAAGGAAGTTTTGATTTATTACCTGATAGCGTCGCTCCCTTAGTGTCCAATGTAATGTTGGGTCGACTGTTGTGTAACTTGGTGGAAGACGAAACCGGATGGCGCTCACTGCCTTCGGTCCTTACTATGGAGGCCACGGGATTATGCGCCAACTTAAGCAATCCTGAAAAATGAGTGAAATGACCAACTTCCTTCTCCAGAGTGTGTTCAGTTTTGAAAACAGAGGAATAATGATGCCGCTTGCACAAATGCTATTATGGGAGCGCTGGGAGCGTATATACCACACTGATGATGGAGTCCCCTGAATCACTTAGGTGCATCAGGTGGTGAAATCATCATTCGGTCGCATGCAAAATAATGAATAGGCCTCATGTTTCTTACCCTTATATAATTTCTCTTCTTTTTTTTTTAAATCACCACGTGTCCTGTTGGTACTCGGCCAAATGGAGGTATGGACTTAGGAGGTTGGTATGGCTGTAGATGGCTGTAGGATGCATAGAAAACGTTGAAATGAAGGGTTAATGGATTTTGGAAGTAGGAAGTAGGTTGAAGTAGGGAAGAATTAGGGAGGTAAGGGAAAATGAAAAATGTGCCCTTGAAATCAATCATAACAGTCATAGTTATTAGAATTAACATTAAAAATTAATCCAAGAAATTAAATGTTAAGAACAAGGAGCGTATTACACTTTTGTTTGACTGTTGTTGCATTGGCATGCTGAGTAGAGCTAGCCTTTTGACTGTTGTTTGACTTTCTTTGTTGTTCATAACAGGTCCCCTAAGGTAGGTTTGAATGCAACAGGTCCCTCTGAAATACTGAAGATGTTCATGCAATTCTTTATGTGCATACAGGTGCTGTTGAGCTTGGGTGCTTGATGGAGTCTTGCTGCTCAGCAACCTGCCTTTGTAGAAACTTGTTGAAGCTGTGTTGAAGTAATCTTGAAATATCAATCTCTTAACAGGTCCCTTTCTGTGTTTCTAAACAGGTCCCATTACTGCTGGTGCTGATAGCATGGTCTTCTTGGACAGAACAGGTCCCCCTGCATAGTATTTAT
>APFE030720505.1:0-16002 GCA_000404065.3 Pinus taeda | reverse complement strand
TATATAATGGATTAATATTTTAAATAAATAAATGAATTATTTTTAACAGATTAACCTTTGATTTGTTTTATTTTTCACGTGGTTAACCTAGCTCCATAAATATAATAGTATTTTAATATTAAATTAGTTAGAGGAAGTTTGACTGGGGTTCTTGAGTGGAAAAGTAGCCGTTATATTTTTTAGCCGTTTGAGTCTCTGCTTAGACTATTTAACACGCTGAACTGGATCTATATCTTCAACTTGTCCTGACGATGAACCACACTGGTTGGTTCAAAACGCGTTGACAAATGATTAATTATGTGATTTTGCCGAAAATTCTCTAAACAAGTCCAGTAATGTGTTTAGATTTATGGAAATATGTTAATATTGAATAAACTTGAAACACCTTTCCAAAATATGATCTCTAATGAACATACGATGAATTGTAGGGTTTCGGATGGTATAAACGCTAGTAATTTGTAGTACAACAAGCTGTGAGTCTAGCCTAATGATGATTCAGCGAATGTCAATTGAAATGGCATCAGAGAGAAGTTAAATCAACGTGCTATACTATGTGATATTGTTTGTTCATCAACCAATACAAATCCCTCTAAAACTCATTAACTCGTCACTTGGACCGAAAATAGCCCATGTTGCAGAAAATAGGTTCTGCGTACTACAACTAGCACCATCAACATAACCAAAAATGGTTCCAAAAAGTTTGACATCTACAACAAATGCAAAGTGGATTACTTTACCAAATAAAACCCCTAAACGAAACACACTCACACATGCAATCCAAGCATATTTACATGAGTTTTACCATACATAGCTAAGCATAGTAACGTTTAAATACAACCCATTTCTAGGCTTAGAAAAAGGAATTCTGTCATAATCTACTAACTCGTAGGCACCTTTCGTCAAAAAGCACTTAACAATATAAGGGCCCATCCAAAGCGGTTCAAATTTTCCTACTCCAATTTTATCAGAATCCTGATCGTAAAGCAAGACCAAGTCACCTTTTGAGAAGACATGAGGCTTGACATTTTTATCGTATTGCAGCTTTACCCATTTCTTGTGTGGTTCTTTAGCTAATGCGGCATCACGATGGGTTTCATCTAGATGGATTAATTCCAAGAAACGTGCTTCTTCTTCAAAATTATCAGGTAGTAGGTCAATTGCGAGTTTGAATGATGAAATTTCACATTGAATTGGAAAGACTACTTCCAAACCATACACCAACTGAAAGGGTGTGAATCTGGTAGAATTTCTCGCCTAGGTTCGATATGCCCACAAAGCTCAGTATAGGATTAAATGCCAATTTTGTTTATGTACTCGAATCAGTCGTTGCAGCATGTGCTTAAGGACCTTGTTCATAGCCTCAACTTGTCCATTAGCTTGCAGATAATATGTAGTAGAACTACCATGTGATAGTCCTAATTTGACAGTCAACTCAACCATCATGTGATTGCAAAAATGCAACCCATGATTTGTGACTAGGGCCTATGGTACAACAAACCTGGCAAGCATATGGTTGAAGAAAAATAATGCTGCCATTTCGTCGTTGTTGTTTAATGTAGGCATCGCCTTGACCAATTTGGTAAAATATTCAACAACGACTATAATATACCCATGGCCCCCGGTCGAGGTGAGTTTACATGTCATAAAATCAATGCTCCATTTAGCAAATGGTCCAACAACAACTACTAGATGTAAAGGTTCAGGTGGTAATCTCATTTTCCGATCGAAAATTTGACATGCATGACAACTTTTGACATCAATATGCAATCTTTGAATATTGTTGGCCAAAAGTAACCAGCACGGAGAATTCTCTGTGTTGTTGCATATCTGGATAAATGTCCACCACAAGCACCAAAATGACATTCATTCAAAGCTTTCTTAGCCTCCTCATGCGTGAGACACCTACGAAAAATTGTATTGATACCACGACGATAAATTGTGTCACCAACGATTAGATAATTTTTGGCTTGGTATCGAATACGTCACTGTTGAGGGCGAGAGGTATTTGGGCTAGAAATCTTGGGTCTGGAGATAGATCAGTATATCCCCATAGCATGGATCACTTGATGACATGAGAAACAAAGACTCATCCAAGATTGATGTTTCTGATGTTAAACCATTGGAGGATGAGAGAAGATTGGAAAGTAGTTTGATAAATACGAGAGATTTCTTTGACTCAGATCCAACGAATTCCAAATCAAATTCCTGCAATATAGCTAACCACTTTGAATATTCCCCCCCCAGTAATTGATGTGACAAAATGTATGTCATAAGGTTCAAATCGGAGATAATTGGAGTTTTACACATGAGGATATAGTGACGAAACATCTGCACAATTTGAACAGCTACCAAAGCTAAATTTTCAACATAAAAGTATTTCCTTTCTATATCATTGATATTACGGCTCAAATAATATATTGGATGTTCTATTCCATCAGCTTCTTGGAGTAAAACCATTCTGATGGCTATATCTGCAGCGGCGAGATACAGGTAATAGACTTGTTGATAGTTTGGGACATACATTAATGATTGTCTAATCAGGGAATCTTTAAGAGCATGAAAGGAAGCTAACATAACCTGATCCCAATGCAAGGGTACCCCTTTGTTCAACAGAAGAGTAAAACCTTTAGCCATTTCAGCATAGTTTGGAATGAACCTCCTCAGAATGTTTACCTTCCCTTGAAGTTTCTATAACTCTAACAAATTTGAAGGCGAAGGCAAGTCAAGTATTGCTTGAACCTTAGTTGGATTGAGTCGAATTCCATGTTTTGAGACCACAAATCCAAGCAATCGACCAGAGCCAACACAAAAAACACACTTGTGCGGATTGAGCCTTATTTTGTAGTGTCGGCACTTTAAGAATATTGCTCTAAGATGTTGCAGGTGATCAGTCTGCTTTTGTGAAGGAGCAGGAAAGTCATAAAGATATGGTTGTACAATGTTCTTAATGTCATGGAAGGCATAGTTCATTGCCCTATGAAATGTAGCCCCTACATTCTTCAAACCAAAAGGTAACTTCCTATAGTCCAATGTGCCCCACAAACAAATAAATGCAGGTTTTTGCTGATCCTCTGGGTAGATATTGATTTGACTGTAGCTAGAAAATCCATCCATGAATGAAAAAATTTCACATCTCACACATTCATTAATAATCTAGTCGATGAAGGGTGTAGCATAACTGTCTTTTGGACATGCTTTATTTACATCCCGGTAATCAACACACACTCGAATTGTTCCTTTCTTTTTCATCAAGGGAACAATATTTGATACCCAATTGGTAAGAGGTATACGGGAAATGAAGCGAACATGAAAAAGTTTTTCAACCTATGTCTTAATAGCAGCAGATTTCTTTGGATGTACAGGTTGAAGCCACTGTCATACTGGTTTAAAATCAGGGTACATTTTGATTTTATGTTCAACAATGCTTGGATCAATGCTTCGCATTTCCTCATAATACCATGTAAATATATCTCTAAATTCATGAAACAGAGCATGGTAAGTATTGAGTTCCAAAGGAGAATAGGATTTTCCTACATGAATGTTTTCCATAACGTTAGGCTTGGTCAAAATGTCTATAGAAATGGTTTCTTCTATGTTAGACAAATTATGCTCAAAACCCACCGAATCTATTCCAACAGAATTTGGAAAGAAATCTACAATCGAAGGGTGTATTGGCTCATCAAAATAATCTTCATTCGAATCTAGAAGATGGGAATGATGGTGATAATATTCCCATGGTTCTTCTCCTGTCATCATTGATTGGATGATTCCTTCATTTGTAGAATATATACAAGACAAAGGATTTGAAGAAGTATTGTATTCAAGTGAACGATCTACCCATTCAATCAACAAATGTGGATTTGGAAATGCTGCACAAGAAAGAAAAATTGATTGCTATGCAAGCCTGATAGGGCTTAGCAGCATAACCTCATTAAGACTTTCATATCCAATACTATTGGTGATCCTCGTTAAGTCAGATGAAGTAGAGGATAACATATTACATGTCTCGACTCTCGCAACTTCCAAAATCTAAGATGGTGGAGGAAGCGTGAAAGTACCCATTAGGGAGGGAAATTTGAAAATACCTACACCAGCAGATTAAATTCAAAGTGGTGGTTGGTTAAGAAACCAAATTATTTCCATAACATGAGAACTAGAGGCAAAAAATGAAGATTGGTTGATAACTATTATTCCCCCTTTATGAGGAACTGCAATCGTGTGAAAGTACATGAAAACCACTGCAGCCATAGCATAAACCCATGGTCATCCAAGTAAAATGTTGTAGTCAAGGGGTCCATCAACCACCTCAACCTCAACAATTACTGTTTTTCCCCCTAGCTCTAATTGAAAATTATTCAAAATCCCACATGATGTATATGTTCTTTCATCAAAAGCTTTCAATGTGGTTGGTGATATTGACAACATAGGTGACCCCAGTGTTTTCCAGTAGCTCATTGACATAATATAGGTAGAAGCTTCATCATCTATGATAGTTCGATGAATGTTGTTGTTTAGAGCTTTAATCTGAATTAGAAAAGCTAATTTTGTTGGTAACTCTGCTGTATATCTTGAGTGATTGAGAACCACAAGATTAGAATCCAATACATCTATTCCACCTATTTTTGACAGTAAAGCCTGCTTCTAGGAGGGGCAATCTTGTAACGCCTCAAGCATCGACATAGTAGAAGGAGACTGAGTGAGATCTTCTACTATGTTGTAATTTTGAGCAGTGCAAGCTCGAGGGTTGAACGTTGATTTGTGCACAACTCCCTTCGGGGGCTTTATTGTTAACTCTGGTGCAATGGGTAGTGGAACATTTTCTGATGTGGTTGAAGTTGAAGAACTAGGTTGATTAGTAGCCTGATTATTTGACGATGATGGCAGATTACCATAATCTTTACTATGTGTCTGAACCAATATTTGATATTTAGGTTTTGAGATGGATAACATTAATACACATGATGTGGAGCATTTTCAGTTGCAACCAAATTAGTATTTGGTTTTGGAAATGGATCTATCAATGTTGTGGATGTGCTAGAAGCCTCTAACATTTTATAAACATTCGAGCAGTGAGGAAAATCTCTTGTAAAGTGCTCGTCATTACATATCAGACATGGGTAACAAGGTTTCTTTCCTAGATTAGAGGAACCATATGATTTATCTTTAGGAGGCTTTTCCATTTCCTTTTTATTTTTCCCTTTCTTCTTGCTTCCTGGTTTCTCTTGGTTCTTACCTTTGTCACATGACATGGGATTAATCTCGGAAGCAAGAACCTCAGGTGCATTTACTGTTTGATTTAAAATGGGAAGCGATTGACTACATGGTTTACTTTCTATTTGTGTGCTCAAGGAAACGATCAAATTTTTGTGGGCATGAGAGTCCGTACTTTATGGTGGAGGTGGAATGGATTGATTTAGGTGCAGTGCATGTAGAATTTTGTCATAGAGCATTCCAGATTGTGTGTAAATCAAATCCAAGTATTGGGCATGAGCAATCACTTGCTCTTCTGTAACAACTCCACCTTTAGGCACATCCTCGATGATATATGGCAATAAGGACTTAATGAACCACTCAGCTAGAAGCTAATCAGGAACATATGTTTTAACCATTCGACGATGACAATGACACTCATGAATATGATTTGATATGTTAGTTGAAGATGTTTTTTTAAAGTTGGTCAAAAGTTCCATTCTAGTTTCATATCTGATGGGTAACTGGAAGTGGGTCAAAAAGGTAGTGGCTAAATTGGTGAAATTATTAAAAGAAGCTCTTAGCATTTCAATGTACCACTTGGTAGCCAAACCGGTTAGCATTCTTTGGAAAAGACGGAGTCTTATTGAATCATCATTCAAGGAGTTCTAAGAACACCATAAATCAAAAGTCACGACGACATTTGACGAGTATTCTCTAGAATTTCCATTAAACTTTCGAAAATTGGAAGGAAACTTATGAGGAATTACTGGCCACCATGGTGCATATAAAATTGGATCACTGGTAAGCTCGTTCAAATATGGTAATTCTAAATGTTCCACAAACGGAAACTACCTATTCAAATTAGATTGAGCATATCCGGGATAAGATGGAATTGCGTGTGACATGGACCTTTGCATAGCCGCATAAGGTGAATATCCTTGATAGGGTAGTGGAACATATCTGGTATATGGATTAAAACTAGGTTGACCTTACAATTGTCCATAACCAGGTTGGGCTTGGTATACAAGGCCCTCATAAGCTTGATATTGTCCTTGCCGAGTTTGAGCTTGAAAAGATGGCCCATACTGAGGCTTGACATTCTAAAAAGGGGGTTGTTGACACTATGGATACCAAGGTTATTGGGGTATCGGTTGTGAATTTTGATATTTCCCCCCAATGCCAATTTGACCGGGCTAAGGATAAACTATACCAGTAGCAACTTGAGTTGCCCTAGGTAATGGCACACTAATCTGAGGTAATTATACCCTGGAAACAAGTAGTTGTTGCATAACAACCTCAGAAGTTTGGGTTTGTTGATTTGAAACTTGTGGTTGCAAGGTAGCAGAACTAACTTGTGTAGGTTGAGATGCAACAGGTTGAGCTTGTATCTTTGGTTCAATAGTTACAACAAGTACAGTCAAAATAATCATCTTAGTTTGCATATATTGTGTTGGATACACCATCCTTGGTTGTGGTGGCATAGTTGGTTGCCACTGACAGACTCTCATTTCAGGTTGACTTGAATATGATGGGACATAACCATAGGGTTGTCCTCCTTGATAGGGAGGGTGTGGTGAATAGGCATATTGCTGACCATATGGTGGCATTCTAGTGTTAAGAGGATAAACATGTCTTTGTTCACTGAATTGCCCGATTTGATACTGGTATTACTAAATATGATCAAACTGTTGTCCTTTATAAGAAGAAACAAGTAAAATTCTCGATGATGATATGAGTGATGACCATGGCAATGAGGAAACCCTTGAGTGGAATCCAGACATAGACTAGTAACCAGCCCGGACAGATGGTTGTCCATATAAATGTGACTCGGGTGTGGTAGAAAACACCAAAAAAGTAGTAACAGAGGATTATGCCACAGCTACTTCAGATGAAGTAGTCTAGGATGTCTTTGGTTGTTCTACCATGGTTAACTCATCCAAAAGTTGTCCTAATGAATCAAGTGGTATCTCAGAGGCAACAGTAAAAACTGGAGCAGTATAATGAGGAGGATATTGAGAATAAAGATACAAACTATGTCCAAAATGATGTGGAGTCCCAGAGATAGAATCTTCCTCAACTTCTTCCTCTACAACAATTAATCCAGGTGGAAGTATTTCACTGTCAAGTCCGAAATAGACTTCTGGAGTTAAAGATGAAGTTTTAGGAACTACAGATGACTGAGGTATTTTAGTAACAACTTTAGAATGTTCAATGTCAAAGTCCAAATGTTCTAGTAAAAGAACTTTAGTTTCAAGTGAAGGTTCCTCAAAAACTTCTGGTTCAGAAATGCCTTTTGTTTCAACTACTATAGGCTCTAGATCAAATTCCAATTGAACTAGTTCAAGTTCTGAAGTAATGTTTGGTTGATTAACTTCAGGTTATGGATTAGCTTCAGTTACCTTCTCACTTGTTTCCGTTATAGTGGCCTCAGGTAGTTGAGTAACTTCTTCTTGTGTAACAGATGTACTAGAAATGGTTGGAGTAACTAGAGTCTTAGTACTAGCTGTGATAGGAAGCTCTGGTAATTCAAATGAATTACCAGAAACTCTTGATGTACTAGACTCAGTTTGACAAGTCCGCCTTAACCGAATATGAGTCACTTCTAGTCGCGAGGGAAGCTTGCTCATAACTCTCCTCGAATGATAGAGTGGAGGTTGATTTTCCTCTAGAATTATTGATTGTTACTGTCAACCTAAACTCAACTAAGGAATAAGGATGTTATTTGCGGTCACTTAATTTTTACGACAGTGGAACACAACTTTTCTTTTTCATTTTTAAAGAGTTGAGAAAAACCAAACGACGACTCTAGTCACTTTCGATGTTTAGTGAACCTGAAAGGAAAAGTGCGTAGATGATCCTTTTCTTTTAAAGAGTTGAAAAGCAATGAAAGTGACTACTCTGGATACTCTAGACAAGAGGGTTTACCAAATTAATCACAAAATTCCAATATACACCTTCGTGATAAATGAAGGAGAAATTACCAAGGATATAATGTATGGCAGACAATCTTCCCAAATGTTGTGTTTAGTGTGTTGCACTTCATAAGGTGATAGACTCAGCTTCCTAGGGATAAAGCATTTTAGCCTATTGGGGTCTCCCACTATATACTTGATGGTATAGGGAGCAGAAGTCCATACTAGCACTTATCAAATCAGAGAGGAGGAATCACCCAACCTTAATGAAAATGACAGCTAGTAGGTTTAAAGAGATTGGAACACGTCTCTAGCGTAGACCTCTAGATGTTTTCGTTAGGATTCAAAGCGTTATTAGATTAACTGATGTAATATTTGGGTCTATCTTGCTTAAAATTTGCCTTTGAGGGTTCACCATGAGATGCTTTTTGAAATTCCTAAGAATGCAACTAGAATGAGAAGCACTCTTTCTATTTTTTTTTAACAATGAAAATCCTATCTATGAGGGATAGAGCATACAAGTACTTTTTGAACAAACAACAAAATGCACAAACTAATGCAATTACCTAAACCATTCCTTTTGAACACACAAACTCAAACTCTAAAATGCAAATTGCATGTATTTCTTTTCAGTTTCTCTTAATGTGAATGATGCAATAAGAAAAACTAAAGCACAAATGATTCAGAATTATTTTCATGAAAAATGACGATTTATGAAAATTTCTTTTAAAGGGAAAGGAAGACTGTATGACACTTTCAATTTTAAAGAAATGAATATTTTCGACAATTTAAATCAAAATACAACTCAAATGCACAAATAGATCAATCGATTATTTATGAAAGAAGACTTTACGACACTTCGTTTTCGACAAAACAATCGATCAAAACTACCTTTTGATAGTGGACTGCGAATGATAAAACAAATACATAAAGAGCATCCAACAATCTAGTCTAAATTAGGTCGAAAGAAGGAGATAAACGACTGTTTTCAGAGACAAAACATCATTTACATTCACCAAGCCATTCAAATTACTGAAAATTGACAAAAGTTTTCAATTCCTAGATTGAAAAACTAACCCTAAAGGGATCAGCGCAGGCAACAGTTAGAGAGGGTGCATTGAATCGCACTACTCCTATGGAGGAAGTGCACTGCAGTGCACTATGCCGGTCACAAAATTGCCTGATCACTAAAGGCAACTTTATGCTTAAAGTTGACTCAATTTTCAGTGAATTTAGACTTGAATTCCATAAATGATAGAAGGTACAGTATGTCAAAGTTCTCTAAGAGATCGATAAGCTACTACAATGAATAGGATCATTCCCCAATGGAGTCACAAATTTGTTTTGGGCAAAATTTAGTGTTTCTACAAACGCCTAACCCGCTAGACCTAGTAGCTAGTCTAGAAACAACAGACAAAGTAACTCATTACTTTTTCTATAATCAATAGAGAAGAGAAGGAGGAAAAGAAACAAACTTGTAACCTTCACTTTCTCCCTCTCTGCTTTAACCGATTTTGCCGCTCCTTTTCATACTTAACTCGCTCAGAAAGTACCTGTACACAAGCTGAGATAGAAACCCATCAAAGCATACAATAAATACCTATTAATTAAGCATATCATAGAATCCAGAATACAATATACATCATATAAGAACATGAATGAAAAAATATTTGAATTCTTTATTGATAAAGCAAAAGATTACAACCCATGAATTTTCATGCTTGATTCAGTGTCTTCCTTCTAGTGTCAATCACTTCTCTCCTCGTGAAGCAACAATTTGACATCTTTACAAAACTCTTATTAATCTCATTCAAACAATATTTACTTACCTCAAGAAATTCCAACCTTGACTTGCCTTTGAATGCTTCGTCAATTTATCACTGAATGGAGGAGCTTAAGCCATTAATGGCCATCATGAAAGTTCTGCCAAAATTTGGAAGGGGTTCCATGGAGGAAGGGATAACGGATTGAGGTTCATTCATCATCTTCCTCATCCAAATGCAAGATCAACCAACCTAGAGACTTCTAGAAGTATCCATTGGATGAGGAATCCAATGGATTCATTTAAAAAATTCAATGAATCTCACTCAGCATAGGTGAAACAAAGGCTAAGTGCATTACAGCGCACCCAGTTAGTGCAGTTTCTACATTGCAATACAGCCTGATAGAAGGCTACCTACGCTGATCTCCTTCAGGGCATTTTTTGGATGAATGGTGTCATGGAAACTCTTGGGATGAAAACATCATGTAGGTTGACCTCATTAGGGAATGAAAACAACTAAATTAGGGCTTGATGGACCCTAATAATACGGATTTGGAAGTCACGATTGATGTGCCCAAATTGACCTGTAACACAAAGTTATTGGCCCTAAAATTAGATCTAATGGGGATGGTCGCCTCTCCGTGAGGTGTCAGGAATAATACCATACACTAGCATCCTAATTCCTATCGATTGGGCATATGTAGTCAAACACTCAAAGCTGAAAATATGACTAATAAGACTGAAAATTTAACTATTAAGTGACTAGGCTTGTTGCAGCAGATCACTAAGACCTAATGGCCTTCACCTCGGGTGTCAAATACCAGTTCCCACCACCCACACTTGAAATATTCAAAATAACACTGCATGTACACCGAAATCTTGCATATGTTGAACATATGTACATTAGGTAATCGCCTCCTTCCAATATAGTGACTGAAGTAGATGACCATTTGATTGAAGCATGTATTTATTTGATGAAATTTCAATATGATAACTAAAATGAATCCCTATGTTCATTAATAACACAAAATCCAGCTTTACAAATGCTTTCAATATTATTTCAAAAAGGTCCTTTAAATCATGAATGAATAGCTCTTATTAATTAACAAGAAGGAAAAGACATTCTTCACTTATAACTATGGCTTGATCCAAGTTTTCTCCTTCACCATAAAACTCATAATTAGTTCTTAGTAAAATAATGGTATGTTTCTCACTTTTTCCATCCACAAGAAAAAACTTTGAACATTCTTGAAAGACTGTAAATTGAGCAACTGCATTATATATAGTGGCAGTGTCAAGAATTAACCCTTTATGTGGTTCAACAAAAATATGATATTGATCTTCAAAATATTATGTGTTTGTTACTTCATGAGACACATTTTCCTGAATATAGTCTTCATTTTCAGCATGCTCTTGATCAACCTTTTCTTTTTCATTACTTTGAATACTATAATCCTCAAAACCTGAAGCTACATGGATATGTCCTTGAGAAAATGTATTCAAGAGTAATCCTTAAGGTGAGTCTAAATTGAGAGTTTCTAGGGTAGTAGATTCATTAGATATTTGAAAAAGATTAACTTTAATGCACTCTTCAATAATTGGCACAATAAGATGAAATTATAGGTCACATACCTTTTCAATCTATTTATGTTGGGATGCATTCTCATGCTTTTGAGAATAATAATTTTCAGAAGGCATTATAATCTGCTAAATATATCCATCAAGCCCATGAGGAAAAACTAACTGAGAATCCACTTGAATATCATGGACACTGTCCTCCTCATTTACCATTTCCTTCAACTATTTCATTGAATACTGACAAGAGTGCATATCTTCTTGGTGATGAAAAGGGTTCTCACGCAAAACCTCGAGGTTTCCTTCATCCCTGAACTCTTCATTGCCATAAAAAGTTTCGAGGTTTTGAACGAAATTCTAAAAATGGTCACAACAGTTCTCAAGCATTGAAAAAAACTTTGTATTTCTCATAAAATGCTAAATGAAAATCCTTAAGTGAATACAAGCTACCAGATGGCAAACCTTCGTACCAGCACTGTGCTTTTCCTTCCAGAGTAGCCATGAACATCTCCATGAGACAATCTTCATGAAATTGAACCGTAAACTTGTGTGCATGCATATGGAATTTAAAAGGATGTACAAAATCATCCTCTCCATTGTCATCTTTGAATATTGGTAGATAAGTCTACTAATCTACACAAGGCATGCAGTTCGGAAAACCTAGAATGTGATCTTGATTCATGGGAGCATGCCTTCTATATTGAGAATTCATATTCAAAATGTGGAGACATCAATGGAACTTGAAAATATGGGTCTTCTTGATTGGAATCATAAGGTGAATGGCTCATCCTTCTGATGTCCAACTCTTGTTCACCATCATCAATTAGATTTGATCCTTGTCATTCACACCCAGGGGAAATATGATTGTTCACTCCCTAGAAACGACACCAATATGTTAGCACTCTTTAATTCCTCTAGGATGAGGAGAGGAACCCTGAGGTATCCACAAAATTCCTTCTGCTACAAACTAGTCTTTTCTAGCAGGAGGGGGCTCCCTCTCTTGAAAAACACAAAAATTGGAGACTTTGAAGCACAAATTTTGATAGAGACTAGGTCTGAAATATGATACCTGAAATTTAATGAAGACTTCTTGGGAGGTTAAAGGAGAGAACATTAGATTATGACACCCAAATATCTCCAATTCAAAACATCAGTGCATATATCAACCAACTATAAGGGAAGAGGCATGACATGTACATCCTTCAAATTTATATCGATTGTAGTATAGTGAAAGAGAGAAAGACACATGAAAATACCCATTCAAATGGAACACAACATATTAGAATCTGGTTATCAAATCTTTTGCTTGAGTATTTAGGAAATGAAGGTAGACAAGGGCATAATGGGTCCCATATAAAACTAAAGTACACAATGATTTTGAGCATATATGATGAAGTCTAGAAAGACTATTTTCAATACTCCTTTAAACAAAACCAAGATAAAATAAATGAAACAACAATTACAAAAGAGAAACACATATTTAAATAACTGATGCCACCCTAAGCTGCATATATCTTAATGATGCAGCCTAAGAGACATATACCCATAGTATGCAAATAAAATAGCTTGTCACACTATGTGTGTCCCGAGAACTTCAAATTCATACTTTGTAAAACCTTGATTTAATCAAGGTTTAAGGCTCCTTAAAAAACTTTATGTGGAAACATTATAAACCCTTCTATAATCTTTGTTAATTTATTCACCCATGGCTCATCAACCATACCATAGTCTTTGGACTTTGGTTAAAACTCAAACTTAAGCCATAAAACATTAATTCCACTCATTTCGATTATAATTCCCATATAATAGAAATATTTCATAAACGACGTTTAAACCTTACCTTTATGCCATTCCACAAACCTCTGCACATATATAGATGCTCTTTATACTGTATTCAACCCTCGCAATTCATCTCATCCCTTAATATGATGATTATCGCGTCATCGATCGCCAACTAGCTTGGCTGATCTACACTATCGATCAATTCCGCTCGATCCAACGACTATCACACAATCTCATGTAGATGCTTGCATGAACGGTAACAAGTCAAGGCCACACGAGAGAAGTAGCTTTCCCGTGATACGTGTCACTCACTTAGGCTAATCGCGTGAAATTTCAAAATATCAGTTACCACTTTTAGGGCATGTGAGATACCAGTTACTACTTCTGAAGACTGCTCTACTATTTTGCATGTGGTTTTAATCTCTACCATTCATCATGTTTCCTTTATCTTGCATGACTATCTCCCTCACAGTCATTTGTAGATCTGACTAGTCCAACAACTGTGCTTCATTGCTACGTTCTTTTGTCTTACTTTGTAATAGCCCATTCGTTTGGCTTTCCTCCTATGTATTTTTTCTCGCCTTACAGTGTTGAACAGTTCTTATTTTCATCTCTCCTCCATTACTTCATTCCTTCACTCCTTTACACTTTCGCTGCATAACTCCTTAGGTTTTAAGAGCCCTTACACTATACCTTCGTTGTAACATTAACGTTTCTCCAATACTGTCTCTGTATAAAATCGTAACAAACTTCTTTACACTTTGTCTCTGGTTTTGCACACTTGTAAACCTACGTTATGTAGACTTACTAAAATCCACACATAATTCATTCAATTACTCCATTCACACCACATAAAATTGGAAATCGAGTTACCTGTATTAATAAACAAATAGTTAGAAAAGGACTCATTTCTCGCCTGATCTTCGCTATCAGTGGCTTTTTCCTTTCCTACCTATAGGCTTACAATGAACCCTATCTAACTAACTCACTCTCTAACTCCTAGCTAGCTAACCCTTTTCTGTTCCTTTTAGGCTTACATTTATCCAAAAGGTTTTGTAACCCAATTCCTGGTCTAGATCCTTAATGTGCTCATCAAGTCCTAAAATCTCTCAATGCTCCCTTAAGGATCTCAACAACTTAGTTAAATCCTAAGGATTCCCTTTAATCCCCAAAATCATTAAACCAATTCCTAATGTAGGATTTACAATATTTCAAAATCGCTCAATCCTCACTAATCACTCATCATCACTCATGTTCTCCTACATTTGAGAACATTTACAAATATGCCTCATAATACTTAATTAATCACTATTCTAGTTTCTCTCAATAAAATCACTCAAACATTTAATAATTACATTAATTTAATACTCACGAAACCAAATTTCTTAAAACACAAGATGCCCTATGTCTACAAAAATAAAATTATATTTCTGAGTTGAATTCTCCTGCATCAGACTCTCAAGGTTGAAAACATTCATGATCTCTTGATCATCTGTTCTCATAAGTTCATAGAAAACCTCCAGTGTCCCAAAATTTAGTTTCTAGTTGCCTGAATGCTTTGTTCCTTTGTTGTTGTTGTACTTTTGTTGTCTTCTATTTCACCTTCCTCTCCTTGTCAATCAATTTCAAATTCTGATTAATCACTCTTCTTGTTGCTGTCAATCTCCTCCATCTGTACCACTTCATCGTTAACTACCATAATTCTTCAATGTTTATCTCTAGCACATCCTTCAGTTCATACATAGTCTGCTATTTCTTGTTGTACTCTGTCCACTCATCTTTAAATTGTTGTTCTTTATCTTATCTTTGAAGTTTTCGGATTCTTACTACCACCCTTTCATCCTTACCCTCTTGTGATTTTCCAAACAACCTGTTAAGAAATTTATTGCATAACATAAATAATTTCTGAGAGGAATAAATATAAGAAAATAACCAGCAACAACCATAAACACATAAACTTAAATGTTTATCTAGGAAAACCCAAAATTTGGGGAAACACCCAACCTAATAATATATCATTAGCATTGGCCAAAACCCTGGCCAATCCGACCAAGTGAGCCTTCACCGTTCACCTCCAGGTCTTGCATTACAATGATGTCCTTCTAGCATTTTATAAGCTCCATTACATATAATACCAAGGGAAGAATACAATGGGTGCACAATACCATGTGCCCCAAAACCATCACTGTTTTACCTGGTCAACTTTGACTCTATCATGAGTCAATTTTACCTAACAATTCCCCCTTTGAACTTGACTTGGGGTTCCTTGACTAACTCCAACCAAACCTGCTAAGTAAGACAATCCCGCTCACTCTAGCTCTTACCCCCCCCAGATTTTTTAATCAGGGTATTGTTAATCTGACATCCCACCTATCACCTAGGTCTAACCCAGAATTTACGAGAGATCACCGAGGGGTACACATGCCTTACTAGGTCTTACAGTAGTATGCCCATTTACATGCAATAATTTTGACTTCAATAAGTTTTTTTTTGTTTATTGCTACTACGATTATGATCCATCCTCTCTCAATTCTATTTTCTCAGAAACTTCTATCAAACCGCTCCAACTGCGAGCCCTAGAACCTCGTAGATTCCAGCACCAGTGGCATCACGTAGCAAAAAATGAACAAGTTTCGAAGCCGCATGAATCCCAAACAATTCATCAGCATGTTCCAGATGGGAAAATATCGCAAATGCACTGTGATCCCTAGCAGTTATGGCACTATCTTCCGCACATTCTCCTCGAGGTTCTTCTGCATTCGATTGTTCCAGCATTAT
>APFE030720503.1:254253-270703 GCA_000404065.3 Pinus taeda | reverse complement strand
AATTGCAAGTGTAGGGGATGATCCTTGAGGATGGGAAGATGAAGATGTTATGATCTTGGACGATTGGGGAAGAGGGGTTGTGGAAGGTGGATGAGTGGTTTGGAATGAAGATGTGGGCAGTTGACTTCGCGGTGAGGGGGTTGAGATGGATGATTTAGATGAAAGACTCTCACTGTGAGTGCAATGATGTTTTCCTTGCTCTTTTCCTGGTGGGAAGAGGGAATTCAGTTGGTTGGATGTCAAATTTTTCACTCTTTAGCCTGGTCAGGGGATGAGCAGGATTGTACTGCGAAGTCACGCTGCTTTGAGATTTATCAGACCCTAGTGTAAACATAGAAAATCCCTGGAGTTTGTGAATAAGAGTTTGAACTTCAGGGGGTTCAATGGTAGATTGGTCTGAAATATTGGGGTATGTAGCAGCGGTTAATATTCGACCGACTTCTGATTCTGAATTTAAACATACTGAGGAAGTCGGGGGAGTTGATGAGGGCGATTTACTCTCAGAATGGTATTTAGATTTCCATGGAGATTGGGCCATTTTTGAGCTGCTGGTAATTGCAAGTGTAGGGGATGATCCTTGAGGATGGGAAGATGAAGATATTATGATCTTGGACAATTGGGGAAGAGGGTTGTGGAAGGTGGATGAGTGGTTTCGAATGAAGATGTGGGCAGTTGACTTCGTGGTGAGGGGGTTGAGATGGATGATGTAGATGAAAGAGTCTCACTGTGAGAGTGCAGTGATGTTTTCCTTGCTCTTTTCCTGGTGGGAAGAGGGAATTCAGTTGGCTGGATGTCAATTTTTTCGCTCTTTAACCTGGTCAGGGGATGAGCAGGATTGTAATGCGAAGTCACACTGCTTTGAGATTTATCAGACCCTAGTGTAAAAATAGAAAACCCCTGGAGTTTGTGAATAAGATTTTGAACTTTAGGGGGTTCAATGGTAGATTGGTCTGAAATATTGGGGTATGTAGCAGCGGTTAATATTCGATCGACTTCTGATTCTTAATTTAAACGTACTGAGGAAGTCGAGGGAGTTGATGAGGGTGATTTACTCTCAGAATGGTATTTATATTTCCATGGAGATTGGGCCATTTTTGAGCTGCTGGTAATTGCAAGTGTAGGGGATGATCCTTGAGGATGGGAAGATGAAGATATTATGATCTTGGACGATTGGGGAAGAGGGGTTGTGGAAGGTGGATGAGTGGTTTTGAATGAAGATGTGGGCAGTTGACTTCGCAGTGATGGGGTTGAGATGGATGATGTAGATGAAAGATTCTCACTGTGAGAGTGCAGTGATGTTTTCCTTGCTCTTTTCCTGGTGGGAAGAGGGAATTCAGTTGGCTGGATGTCAAATTTTTCACTCTTTAACCTGGTCAGGGGATGAGCAAGATTGTACTGTGAAGTCACACTGCTTTGAGATTTATCAGACCACAATGTAAAAACAAAAAATCCCTGGATTTTGTGAATAAGAGTTTTAACTTCAGGGGGTTCAATGGTAGATTGGTCTGAAATATTGGGGTATGTAGCAGTGGTTAGTATTCGACCGACTTCTGATTCTGAATTTAAACGTACTGAGGAAGTCGAGGGAGTTGATGAGAGTGATTTACTCTCAGAATGGTATTTAGATTTCGATTTAGGTGCCATTCATAGTTCAGGCCCTCCTTCTAGTGCCAAATATGTTGAAGCCCCGAAAATGGGGTCGACAACAAAGGGGATACCCACCCGGTCCGGACCTTGGTTGGCAGCTCCTTATCCGTTTGGTATAGCGCGTCTGACTGGGGATAACGGGACCAGTTTCCCGATTTGGGGTATGTGTGTGTGTGTAGAGTTTGAATAATGTTGATCTAAGAGAACTTTAAAGCTAATCTAATTCAGATTCTTTAAACTAACTCTATGCTATTGTAATCTAGTGAGAAAAAACACATCTAATCTACACTAACCCGGGGTGTATATCTTCTATTATGCGATCTAAAGAGATTTCGAACAATAACTGGTAATAAAGATCATTCAACTATCATAAGAATAGAAATTATTAAAGATGAACCACTTTGCATAAGAAGTTAGGCAAAACAATTGTGAACAACATATCGCATAATAAGTTATTCATATGTCAGACATAAACAATATGACTCCACCGTACAAAAGTGCCAAATGATAATCCATACATTCATATAATGACATATAAACAACTGAAACTATAAATCACTTAAAGAACATAAGCAGGAATAGTCAAGAGATAAAAGTACCATTTATGATTGGTTCCACTCATAAGCTTTAAGCAACAATGATTTATCTCTCCTTGCTCTAACATCTACTAAGAGTACAGAAGTGCAACATCAGTAGCAGATATAAAATGCAAACATTAATAAACCTTGATCCATCCATTCATCAAAAACCACCTCCGAGGGCGCAAAAGTGCATGTTCTAAGGACGATTTTTTTGACAAATCTCTGGACCCTTCTCTAAATGCCTGAGAAGGGTTTAAATATTGCTAGCTGATTAACTTGATTACATAAATTTAGGATCCGATTTTCAAATGACCGTCCTTCTGATAAAGCAAACTATTTCTAAAAATTAAATCTGACTCTGAACTGTTTCAGTATTTGCTCCTTAGTGCTGTAAGCATGCAACATTCGACTGGGAAGAGTCGGCTGGTTTCCTTCCCCTTTTGTGTATGCTATAAAAATAGAAGTAACAAGAGCTAGCACCACTTTGTGGTAAACTATAAGATATTTTAGAGAATCTCCCGCTGAATGGGTGTATACTTGGTAATAACTCAAATTTCCCTCAAACTGGTTCTGCTTTTGCTATTTCGGTTTATGTTTTTGCGAATGACTTGATGAGTCAGAAGACTTTACTTCCTAAGAAATTCTCTAGATTGAAAACTGCCTCCGTTCTTTGTGCCGAGCTTTTCTAATGTGTAAGTTTCGGGTCTTTTTGTAATCATGCTGCTTTTGTGCGCCTTTGATTCTGAGCTTTAGATGACCTATCGGCATCAGCATCTGTTGAGTGATACTCTGGAATCTGTAGTCCTATCGTATGTGGCACCTGTTTTTGAAGAGATCTCTTCTGTGTTCTCCGAGCATTGGCGCTTTCCCCTTTTCCTTAGATGTTTCCTGCAATATTGCTTCATGTTATTTCCTATTTTATAGTTTGTGCAAAGGAAAAGAGTAATGGTAATAAAGATTGACATGAAAGTTTCAAATCTTATGTGTGCATAATTATGACATTCACAGCGAACTGACTCTTCGAAAAACAAAAAGCAGTCATTCGTACAATCATTAATTTATTTTTTTAAGGCGCGCGCTTGATTTTGATTATTGGGCAGCTTTCCTTGAATACTGCGCCGAGGAAAATTCGCGCTTATAGCGGATCGCAAATCGCAGATTATGTTATAGTATCGTGGCATCGCAGTATCACATCATCGCAGTATCACAAATCGCAGATCACAGATCACAAATCGCAGATCGCAGATCGCAGATCACAGATCACAAAAATTAGTCATTGTGTGCTACTTTAGGCGATGTTGCGATATGCGACGTCGCACATCGACCGTCGGAGATTTCTTAAGTTTTTCTTTTAAGAGCGTTTCATAGTGAATGCGATGCGATGATTTTCGTATTGTTCCTTCATAGTTTATTATGCTCATAAAAGAAATGTTTCATTGCTTTGTTGCGATAAAATTCTAAGGAAAAACAAAAATGTTCCTAGAGATGTTTGTTTGAATTTCTATTAAGGGTCCCCTATTTTCTTGGTGTTATTGCTAATATGAAACAAAGAGGGGGGTTGTTGTTGGCCACAACAAAAGGATAACCTCGTGTTGGCACAAAATAGAATGAAACAACAGGCAGATCAACATCGTAGTGAAAGAAGTTTTGATGTAGGAGATTGGGTATTCCTACGGCTACAACCATATAAGAAAATGTCCCTCAAGCAAGCTAAGAAGGATAATTAATTATCACCAAAGTATTATGGTTGGTACAAGGTGTTGCAAAATATTGGTACTATGGCATACAAATTAGAGCTTCCTGCAGCTTCTCAATTGCACCCAGTTTTCCATGTTTCATGTTTAAAGAAGGTTTATAGGCGTAAGCTCCTTAGTTCAAACAATATGCCAGAACTTGACGAGGAAGGGAAAAATTATATGGAACCAGAACAGTCACAGAAACAAGAACCGACACTATGAAATCGTTTAAATTTTCAGATATCTTATCAAGTGGAAGAACTTATCTGCGAAGATTCCCACATGGGGGATGATAATTTTATACAGAAGCATCCAGAATACTCAAGCGTTGAGGACAACACTTTTTTTTGAAGGAGAGGGGCATGTTGGGTCCCTATAATACTAGTGATTACCCCATTACTATTGTAGTTGTACCCCTAATTAATATTGTTGTGCCCCTATTGTCCCCATATTGTTATTACTGTGCCCCATAGAATCCCTCTATTGTTATTTTTGTGGCTTTATATTATTATTGTTAGATCGGCTGGGTTATATTGTGACTCCTTAGACTCTTATATATAGAAAGGAGGTTTTGTCATTTGAATCATCCAAGAATTTTTCATTTATGTAATGTAAAGGAGGTTGCCTCCTCGAAGAGGTTGAATTCTAAGGCGTTGATCTATCTTTTCTATCTGTTCTTGAGCTGGTTTCATAACAGATGATTCATCAAGATTTTAAGTTGTTGGATAGCCTTACTACAATAGGAAATATTCTTGATATAGTCACTTATAATACAATTCTGAAATTCTTAATGGTCTCTGTAAGGATTTGCTTGATCAGGTTGTTATGTTGTCAGGAAAATTCCTAAAAATTGGTTTCATTTCTAACAATGTTACTCATAATATGATTCTTACTAGTTTTTGCAAGTTTGGTAATGCATTGAGTGGTATACGTCTACAATTATTTCAACATATGGTGGTATAAGTCTAGCGTAAGGAATGATCAGCCATACATTCTTATATATTATTATATGAGAGCATGTACTCTCATCTTCTCCAATCAATTTTAGGTTGTGTTCCCCTTCGCAAGCACCCTTTAACCTCACCAAGGGTAAGTGATTTTGGTGATTTCTTGACTTTCTAGAAACCCCAATATTGCGAAAGAAAAAGCTGAGGAGGTAATCTGAAATCATCAAATTGGCTGACAAAAAAATCCAATCCAACTCTAGATGAGTCATAGCCCATAAATCGAAAATCTTGACCCTGTGATCAAGCTATGATATGGATACATAAACTTTTCAAAACATGTTCTATTATGAATTTTGTTACATATATGATACTAAAAAATGCTCATTTTTGTGGACCTCAAACTGCCAAGAAATGCCAATGAAAGAATTTATGTTGAATATTGTCATGCAATTAATGATTCATTGTCAGCACAATCAAGGATGCGTGGAGATGACCGATGCAATCCACAATACCATGCTAGAGGACCCTATTAGTTTTTCTAACATATGTTCAAAGAATGCAAGGCATAACCTATAAATATATATAATATAGTTAATATATATATATTATATATATATTATATATATATATATATATATATTAATATATATATATATATATTTTAAAATAAATTAAAAGGAAATATCACTCAAGAATAAAACTTATCATTTTATATAATTTTAGATAATTTTTTTATAAAGCACTCTTTCAAAAATACTAGTCTTTATTATATTTCCACCAACACATTGCATTATATACTATAGACATGACTAAACTTTCCCTACCTAATTTTGTTTTTCCTCATTTCTCAAAGAGCGTTTTAAAATTTCCTCATTTTAAAATCAGGTTTGCTCTTTCTTAGCATTCTTCAGCAAGTTGTAGGTAGAGGAAATGGGTTTGTTAGGACAAGGGGCACCCACTATACTATGAATGGAAAACCTCTATTTTGTCAATGGGTTCACTCTTACTCGTTAATGACTGTGGCAACAGATCTAACACAGAGAAATAAGCTTAGCTCTATTTTTCAACAAGTTGCAACTCATAGTATTAATGTTTCCAGGACCTGGGCCTTCAATGGCGATAGCCAGTACAAGGTGTTATCACCTATATTTACCTCAAGCTAAAGGGAGGCAATGCCAGGGCAACCACAAACCAAGCTTAGCCAAGTTGCTAGCCCTACTAGGCTAGGAGAGGGCTCTCTCCATAAGGATCTCAGTCAAGATGGCAGGATCAAGTAAAGGATTTTAGGCTAGGTATAGTAGCATGAAAGTTTTGATTGGATTTTGTAGAGGTTTTGAGGGATCAGGAGGAGCTGGGTAGTTTAGATCTGGAAAATTAGGTCAGAAATGCAGAGTGTTATATGGGGCAAGGTAGGCATAGGCTTTAGCACTCTTGAGCTTGATGGGTGAGATGTTTTAGGTTGGTGATAAGCTAAGAAGGGCATGTGACAATCATGAATCCTTCTTGGACTGCAGAAAACATGAAATGGTGAATAGTTTCCCAAGGCAGAGCACTGATGTAATGGATTCTACCTATCAAACATGAACAAATTCAACTAGAAGAAATGAAATGATTGATGACATACATAAAACATATAAGCATATAATCACACAAGAAGAAACTATACTAGAACTCCATACCATAGGGATCCCATAAAAATAGCTGAAATTCTTATAATTTCCTATCAAACTGCTTACAAAGGTGTATAATCAAGCTCTGAGCATCCACACAAAGTCCAACCCATAAAATGACTGAGAAACTACATGATATAGGCCTCAAAACAACTAATCCTAGCCTCAGGGGTCAAATCCATGAGAGGAGGAGCAGTTGCACAAAAGACTGAACTGATAGCTAAACACTGGGGTGGTCAAACTGACTCATCCCTAATATGAAGCAAACTAATTCATTACATGCCACTTAGGCCATTCATCTGATGTATCTACCCTAGGTAACAAAAATTCACTTTAATTACATCATCATTATGAATTACATCAATGAAAAATCAAAATCCCACTGGTGAAAAGTATTTTCTGAGAGAAACAGTGAAAATTTTGGCTGCCTGTCAAATGCCTAGTGCCAGTGTCAAACGCGCAGCACCAGTGTCAAACATGCAACACCTGAACGAAGTGCATAATGCCATATTCAGGGTGAGTTTGTTTGCATTCATGATGTCAAAATCTAGCTCAGGATAGCTCATTGGAAATATTATCCTGTCTAGTTTCCAAAAATGCCCCTAGTTTCCAAAATGAGCTTGATTTTCCCATCCAAAACTGAAATATCCCAATATTGCTCAAACGCGTAGAGCCTGGCTTAGAAAATATGCAAAAACATTATTTTTAGGTGGTTTTTTGCCTTTTCCACCTAGTAGTTTTCACTTTCAAATATGGAAACATGGTTTTCTTCAGTGTAAATGGTCTTCTGAGTCTAATGGTGGTGGCCGTTTCTCCAAAAGATGCCCCAAAAAAGTGTGTGTTTGACCAAGGGACTGATACAAAAATTACCTGAAGAAAACAGGAAATGTTAAAAAGAAAAAACTGAGTTTAGGGTATTCACAAATTGTTGAAATAGCTGATGTTAAAGGTGACTAAGCATGGAGTGAAGCCTCCACCAATAGGTCAAGCTTGTCCTTCTCCTTCTGATGAGTTAAGGCCTCAATTTTTTCATGAGCCCTTTCAACCTTGGCTCTAGCAATTTTGTTTCTCATGGCATAGTATTTGGCCATTCTTCTTCGAACCTTCGTATCTCTATTAGCTTTAGCTAACAGGTCCTCAAGATGAGTGTTAGCCCTATAAAGCCAATATTCTTGGTTCTCATTCACCATTATGCCAAATTGTTCATTTAAGGTGAGTTGGTTTGCAAGTTGAGCTTCTTTTTCTCTTTCAAGCTCCAAAGCTCACTTTAGGCCTCTAGTCCTAGGCCTCCTCCTGGGCATTTTTTCCTCCATGGGTGCACCATAGTCACCATAGGCCTCCTCAAGTTGGATTTTAGTATTTTCAGCTTCCCTTTTAGCTTTTATGAGCTGAACTTTCATAAGATCATGCTTGGTCTCCATTTGCATATTTTCCTATTCATAATAACATATGATATATTTTGCTCTTTATAGTTTCACCTGCAACTCACCTATCAATGCTTCTTGCTCTTTGAGGATCATTTTGGTATTTTCCTTTTCATATTCCTCATCTAAGTCTACTAAGTCAAAATGTGGCTTAGTTTCATGGGGGTCTTCTTCTTGTTTTTTCATTTCTGTTTCAACCATTTTTTTCTTTCCTTTCTGTACCTTCTTTGTTGATGAAGAGAGAAAGGTCCCTCCCACAATATGTGGGGCAAAAATTTTCCTATTTCCTCTCTAATAGGTGTGTACCATAGTACCTAAATTAGTCCCTCTAGGCTTGCTACTTTGACCCTGATCACTTTGTTCTTTATCACTGCCCTCTTTCCTGTCAGATGAAAGAATAGGTCCATGGAATGGTGATAATGGGGGTGATGGTGACAGATGATGATGTAATGCCTTGAACATTTTGAGTGGAAACTTGAGTCAAAATGGGGTTAGCTATAAATGTAAATGTTAAGTTCTTTAAGGTGATAAAGAACTATGATCTTTATGAGGGAATGGTGAGATAAGCTTTTCATTTGATCTTTGTATTCTCTTTTTTGGGAAATGTAAGCCATCTTCTCAACACTCTTGAAAAGATATTAAGGTATATTGAGAATTTTAACCCTAGTGAAATGCATAAGTAATCGGATGTGATAAGAATAGACCCTAGAGAACCTACCCTCAAATGAAAAATAACTCATTATAATCCTCATCATAAGTGCATATCTATCAAGGAGGTATGAGAAAGGGAAATAGCCTTTTCTTTGACTTCTGTACCTAGGTTTGATGTATGGTTCATAAAAATGTGCTTCTATTTCACCCTACTTGAACCATTTTTCCCCAACTTCTGGAATCTCGGTGGCAGCTGATATGATGGCACCAGATAATGTGAAGGTTATTCTTGCAACATTGACTTAATTATCTTAAATTTTGGTTATGAAAAGCCTAGTCAACTCAAGGTGGTACTAGACTACTTGGACCTGTGCACAAAACTCAAAACACCCTAACCATTTGAAGTATGTCACTGTCATAGGAGAAGCTAGGAGCTCTCTGAGATCTATTGGCTCAAACTTGTGGATTTTCCCTCCTTTATGTGGCCTTCTCTACTCTATGTTTCCCTCTTTGTCTGATCCCTCTTCTTCACTATGTGGCCTATATTCTTCATCAACCATGGTGTCTTTGTTATGAAACCCTAAGTAAATGGTAGGGGAATGCAAGTGTTTAGGAAGAAAAAAATAAAAGGGAAAGGTAGATGGGAGTCCAATGGGTGTAGGGATAGAGGTCTCTGAAAGGGGATATAGAGTATTGATTAGGTATTTTTGGGAAATGGGAAGCTTGTTTGCAAAAATCAAGGTTTAGGAGAAAAACTGGGGTTTTGAATGTGAGACTAACACCAATCTTGATTTCATTCTTCAGACATTGAGGAAATAACTTTAAGGAGAGGTAAATTGATGTTTTGAAGAGGGAACTTACTTGTTTTAAGACTGAGGAGGTATTAGGGACGCTAAAGAATGAATATGGGGAAAATTGTCAAAACACGTAGCGCCCAGAGGAAGTGTGCAACGCTTCTGCAGAGTGCACAGTGCCTGAAGGGAGTATGTAGCACCTGAAGGGAGTGCGTAGCACCAAGAAGAAACACACAGCACCTCCACTGTTTCTGTTGATTTGACCTAAAATTGTAAAAAAAACTATTGGGGTTTGCTAAATGTGGGGTAAAATGGAAATAAAGAAGATAAGAAGGCAAGAAGATATTTATACACCCTTGAATTTAATCTTTAGCTCCTCAAACCCCCTTTGCTAATGTTTTTGTCATTTTCACCTTTTCATTTAATTGCTCTTGATTTTCTGACCCTCCTTTTTGAGAGGTGGATGAATGATCAATTTGACTTGAATTTTGCAATGTTTGTTTGTCTTGTAGCAAGGAGAGATGCTCTAGTGCAGCTAAGATCCATTATTACATATAGGAACTTAAAATTACATATGAAATACAAATAAACTTAAAATACTCTGTTTTCACCTCAAAAACATGTTTTTGAGGTGAAAATTACATGAGGTTAAATAATAACTCAGTAGCTTATGACTTACTAATCATCATGTTTGTTTTATCAATCACCCTCATACCCTTGCTAACCTTTATTTACCTTTTAACATCAAAATTTTGACCTTGGTGATGAAACCCTAAGTCCTAATGAAATCATGACTACAAATTGATTATGAAACCATAATTAAAGACAATCTGAAGAAGGGTCAACAAGTATACTCTATGAGGGAAAAATTTAGATTTTCTAAAGAGAAAACAACCATCAGTGGATCAGTATATCATGACCTAATGGAATGATGAGAAATTTTCAGTATGACACCCCTAAAATGAAAATGGAAAGAGTGAATTTTGATCCCTAATGGAAGTATGCAGATACTGACACTAACATTGGCCTTATTATGGATGGAATCTCCTTGGAGGTGTTAAGAACACCATAAACCAAGTGCCTCATCCATTGGGCAATATGTTCAAAACAAAAAAAAAAAATGTGAAAAATGACTCAATACAACTGAACACTGACTCAAAACTAGACTATAAACCAAATTGACCAAACTTGACACTAATCATTTAAACTCTATAACCTTCACTTCAGGCCCCAAGCTCAAATGACAGTGTACTTGAAAACTTGCAAGGAAAATCAAATCAGTATATACAATGAAGGTGTAGTAACTTTAGGAAACAACCTCAAAAGTAGTAATGCTTCAAGAGCCTACCATTCACTGGCCCTCCTGAATAATCCTGACCATCCATTTCCTTTAACAAAAAGGCATTCTGTCCTCGATAGGCTGAGATTTTGTATGGTACTTTCCATAGATTGTCAAACTTACCATGCTTTCCCTTTTCCTTATTTCGTGCATCACATCGCAGCACTACATCCTCCAGCTAAAACTTTTCTCCTTTGGTTTTGCAATCATAGATATGCTTTATCTTCTCTTGCAACCGGAAAGTGTTTTGGGAAACCTCTTCTCTTGCTTGTTGAAGGTGAATCATTTGATTAATTCTACTCTGAATATCATCCTCTTTGCTGCCAGCTTCCTGTAGTAATCTCATGACTAGGACTGCAAGTGATGTAGGAAATATTGTATCAGTACCATAAACCAACTCAAAAGGTGACATACCTATGGATTTCTTACTACTCACTCTGTTGGCCCACAAGGCATTAACAAGTTTTCGATGCCAATTCTTCTTATTTTCCTCCAACATTTTCTTGATTATATTCACCAAGGACTTATTTGACAACTTGGCCAATCCATTGCCCTACGGGTAGTATGTTGTGGAATGACCCAATGTAATATCGTACTTGTTGCAAAACTCCACCATCTTCTTGGACTTAAATGTTGCTGCATTATCTGTTATGATATTATGAGGACAACCAAAATGAGACACTAAAAATTGGATAATTACTATATCCATGGCCTGCCTTGTTGGAATGGCCTCAATCCACTTGGTGAAGTAATTGATAGTTGTCAAGAACCATCGGTGTTGTGCTGATGATATAGGATGGATTTCCCCTACTAAATCAAGTCCCTACAGTTATAGACCTTTTTGGGCACTGAAACCCCAATCATACATGTCCATAAAACAAGGGCTTATAAGTCCCTAAAAGTGTTGCTTCACACCCTAAAGGAACAAGGTCAGTTGATTACATCATCTCCCAAAAGTTCTCCATGGAAAAATGCTTAGAACTGGTCAAAGCTGGACCATACAGACTACCCAGTGTAGAGGGTGCGATGCATCGCACCTACTACACATGGGAGGCGTGATGCATACTGAAAATTCCTTCTACAGGGTGCGATGAGTGAAAATAGACAAGTGGCAGGGATAGTTTGCTAAGTGGATGATCAAGGAATCTTCTAGAAACTTCTCATATGACACTTGCCTCTCATAATTCGCCTAGGGATGAGTAAGAGATCAATGAAATCTCCAAGTGGAGCCAATAACTATCAGTGGAATGACACTAATCAAAAACCCAGAGCTGACTCGCACCTCTGCAAATATCTATATATGGATCTCTCATCCCAGAGATCTAGAGGTTTGGGGCTGGAATCTTGTATCTTGTAAGGAAGTGTTGTTGTTTTCCTAGTACAACATCATAGTGTTGGGTGATCTAAGCTTTTCATGAGGTGAAGAAGGGCTTTGAAGCTGAGAGGATGACGCTGGGTTAGAACAATGGGTTGTAATCCTCTTTGCTCTTCTTGATATTAATAAAGCTATTCAAGTTTTCCTCCACATTCTTGTATGTTCGATGATATATACATTTGTGTGGTCAATAAATATCTGGTCCTGTATTGTTTATGATTGTAGATCTCTGTTATTCGATAGTATTATGCTGCTTTGATTCCACAAGTGCTCTTTGAAGTTGGGTAGACGAAAGAGGAGTGGCAAAGATCTATCAGAAGGGAGAGGAACTAAGCAAGGAACCAAGCGCAAGACTGAGGTTGGTGTCCTTTTTTCCTCTCTTATCTACTTCTCATAAAGGAAAGTGAAAGTAGTTTTAGTTTGTTTGTTTCTAAGATAGCTACCAGTCTTAGTGGGACTAGCAGCTCGGAGTGGACACTATATTTCCCGATAACAAAATGGCGACTCCACTGGGGAATCCACAGCTGTCGAACAACAAGGCTATTGATCAACCTAGTAGTTTGACAACAACTTCGACCGAAGTTGTCCCACCCATCATTCCTAAGCTAACAATAAAGATGCCAAAGGGAGTAGTACACAAATCGACATTTAATCCTCATGCCAGAGTAGCACAAAATTATAATATAGTAGAGGACCTGGCCCAATCGCCGTCTGATATGTCGACACTTGAGGTACTACAAAATTGCCCCTCCCAGAAGCAGGCTTTATTATCAGCAATAGGTGGCATTGACCCAGCGGATTCCAATCTTGTGGCCTTTAATCATAAAGGATATGAACCTCAGTTACCAGCTCAACTATCTTTCCTTATTCAAGTGAAAGCCCTCAATAAAACTGTTCATCGAACAATTATTGATGAGGGGGCATCTACATGTATTATGTCGATGAGTTGCTGGAAAACTTTAGGATATCCACCCTTGTCGAGATCATCAACAACATTAAAAGCATTAGATGGATGAACATACACCCCATTCAGGATTTTAAGTAACTTGCAAGTCGAACTGGGGGGGAAGACAGTAGAGATTGATGTTGAAGTTATTGACAGAAACCTCGATTACAACATTCTACTAGGAAGGCCCTATATATATGCTATGGCCGTTGTTGTGTCAACATACTTCAGAAAGATTTCATTTCCTTTCCAAGGAGGAATTACAATCGTCGACCAACAAACATTTCTCCCAAACAATTCACAAGTTACAGGAAGCATTTCGATGATCCATGGGAGCTCTCATTCACTTCAAAATATTGGAGTAGGCCTCCTAAAAGACCCTACATTGATGGGTACTTTTGCCCTACCGCCTCCAAACAATCTAGCGGAAGTGGCCATGGTGGGAACCTGCAACATGATATCTTCTCGATTCAGAAGATTCCTGAACATTTTGTCAACATGGATCATCACCCTAATAGAAATATTGTAGCAATCATTTTTCTTGGCCTGGGGGCAAACTCAAATCAACACTCATCGAGTGTTTGGATAAATAGGTCTAAGGAATATGACACCTCTTCAGATACTTGGTCGCATGTACACTCTACAGACGAAGGAATCATTCAATCAATGATGATAGGAGAGGCACCATGGGAAGATTACCACCATCGTTCCCATCTTTCAGATTACAATGAAGATTATTCCAGCAACCTTAATCATCCTTCAATTTTTTTATTTTCTATCAAATACTGTAAATACAGTCGATATTGAGGATAGTTCTTTTCCTGTGTCAACCTCACTAAAAACTGAAACAACTCCCTTTCTGAATCGAGTCTTTGATTACGATCTCATAAAATCCAAATCAAGTCTTTCAAAGATCTCGAAGGTAAACCTTCATTCCAACCACCGCAACGAATGCAATGAAGCTTTGGGGGCATGCACCTCGATTTGCGTTATTATGCTGGGGGCATGCAAACTTATCATGACCAGTGTTACAGCAGGGTTCAAGCTCATTAAGAAATAAACCCGCGACGAGAAGTGTTACCGCAGGGTTCAAGCTCGTTAAAAAAATAAACTCACCACGAGCAGTTTTTATGCGAAGTTCAATCTCATTAAAAATTAAACATAAGCAATGAGAAAATGTTTCCCCTAGAGTTTAGGCTCATTAAAAAATGAACCAATCTCCGGTAAATAACCATTGCGAATGCATTATCATCAGCTTTTGAGCCTTGGTTGTGTTCTCATCATCACCTCCACTCTGTTTTAGCTGATCATATGCCTCCATTTGATTGTTTACCCTTTTTGAGGAACATCTGTGATGAGTGATTCTATTAGCCATCCTTGTGACACTGTTGTGATTGGAAAATTCCAAACCTTACCTAGAATCAGCAGCTACCCGAAATTATCACTCGTTCCTCAAAAAACGAATCTCCTTTAAGCTCTTTTCATCTGACTCATAAAATATGAAAATATTGTCGAGCGATTGGCCTCTCCAGCTCGTTAAAGCTACCGGAAGTGCTATCCCTCCTCTATATTTTAATCTTTTTGGACCTGAGGGATTATTACACAAAAATATCAAGCGCTTGTCTCGTTCATCTCGTTAAAACTATCGAAAGTTCATCCCTTTCGTATTATTTTATACTTTTTCAGACTTAAGGGATTATATGACAAAAAAGGATTATTGGAGTTTCCTTTCTGTCCCTTTTCAGACTCTCTAAAATTGAAAAAGGACCAAGTTATCATTGTCGTTAAACTCGTTAAAAACAATAACGACAAACTTGTCCAAATGGACGAGAACGAGTTTCACTGTCACTAGGCTCGTTAAAACATAGCGACGGGTTCGCCCGAAGGACGGATTATAGAACAAGCATATGTTATCCTCCTCAAGATTGATAAAAATAAAGAGGTACTGGTCAGCAATGACTGGGGAAAATTAGGAAGAAAACTTGAAGAAACTTTATTAGTAGCAAGTCGCTCTTGAACATGACACTTTCGCTCCATGTTCGAGTGGGGTTGGGTTATTCCGTTCACCAGTCATATCACCATTGGGCCATCGTACCATCCATCTTTGGGGTTAACGCTACCAATCCATTTTAGTGTCACCGATATGTTGAAAAGAAGTCGCTCAGAGAATTCACCTATGTCTCATCCAATGCAATACATTCACGCTCCATTCTTTCATGACTGCCACCCTAAACCTTGTATCATCAGATCGTTTTCACCTCCACAAAATCATTTGCTCCATTCCGTGTTGTAGATGTGGGATTCATTAAGGCCCTCCTACAATGGGTTGCTTCTTGTTTACGTCAACTCATTATCCAAGAAGTCGACCTAGGAACAACCCTTTCAGTACTTTGAAGCTTATATGTCTCAATGGTAAGTTTCTCACTTCCTGCGACAGGTTTACATCAATGGCCTTCGACTGAAATATTTTGCGTGGTGTTTGATGCCAAGTCCCTTTTTCACACCACGCGAATCATACTGTAGTACCTTGAGGATCATCATCATTATGGGTGATTCCTCTCGTGCCTATTAATAGCTTACATCATTGGCTGGTAATCAGGCGACGTCTTTCTATGTTCGACTCCAGAACATCTTTCACATGGATCAAATTGTACTATGAGTGAAGATTGAATGAGTTTGAAGACCCCGGATCTAGTTTCGTCCATCCAGGTTGCAATATATTCAGGAATATAAAGACAGCAAATGTACATCATTGTTGAACAGATGATCATCCGAATCAAAGGATGATGACTCTGTCCAAATCATCAGTCTACTACACAGACGATTGTCTGTCCTATGTACATGAAAATGGATTTATAAAGCTGAGCATGGGAATGCATGCCTCAGCTATATCGTGAAAAATATTATGAAGATAATGTATTGTATTGTATCTTATTAGAAGTCGCCTTCCAGCTCGAAAAAACTTCGGATCCTCATGATAAAGAATTTCACCCGACATCAAAAGATTAACGACCTCATGCTTTAGGGGGCAACTGTTATAGACATTTTTGGGCACTGCAACCTGAATCATACATGTCCAGAAACAAGGGCTTATAAGTACCTAAAAGTGTTGCTTCACACCCTAAAGGAACAAGGTCAACTGATTACATCATCTCCCAGAAGTTCTCCATGGAAGACTGCTTAGAACTGGTCAAAGCTGGACCATATAGACTGCCTAGTGCAGAGGGTGCGATGCATCACACCTACTACACACAGGAGGTGTGATGCATACTGAAAATTCCTTCTATAGGGTGAAATAAGCAAAAATAGACAAGTGGCAGGGACAGTTTGCTAAGTGGAT
>APFE030720503.1:197087-247781 GCA_000404065.3 Pinus taeda | reverse complement strand
GATTTTAGTCTAGGTAGAGTAGCATGAAATTTTTGATTGGATTTTGTAGGATTTTTGCCGAATCAGGACGAGCTGGACAATTTAGGTCTAGGAAATTAGATAAAAAATGTAGGGTGTTTTATGGGGCAAGGTAGGCAGAGGCTTGATGGGGTGAGATGTTTTAGACTGGTGAGAAGCTAATAAGGGCATGTGACAATCATGGATCCTTCTTGGACTATAGAAAACATGAAATGGTGAATAGTTTCCCAAGGCAAAGCACTGATGCAATGGATTCTACCTATCAAACTTGAAAAAATTCAACTAGAAGCAATGAAATAATTGATGGCATACATAAAACATATAAACATATAATCACAGAAGAAGAAACGGTACTAAAACTCCATACCACAGGGATCCGATAAAAATAGCTACAATTCTTATTAATTTCCTGCCAAACTGCTTACAAAGGTGTACAATCAAGTTCTGAGCATCCACATTGAGTCCAGCCTGTAAAATGACTGAGAAACTACATGATATAGGCCTAAAAACAACTAATCCTAGCCTCAAGGGTCAAATCAATGAGAGGAGGAGTAGTTGCACAAAAGACTGAACTCATAGCTAAAGACTAGGGTGGTCAAACTAACTCATTCCTAATATGAAGCAAACTAACTCATTACATGCCACTTAGGCCATTCATCTGATGTATCTACCCTAGGTAAAAAAAACACACTTCAATTACATCATCCTTATGAATTACATTAGTGAAAAATGAAAATCACACAAGTGAAAAGTATTTTCTGAGAGAAACAGTGAAAATTTTGGTTGCCTGTCAAATGCGCAGTGCTAGTGTCAAATGCACAACACCTAAAGGAAGTGTCAAGGATCATCTTCAGGGTGAGTTTTGACTGCCTTCCTGATGTCCGAATCTAGCTCAAGATAGCTCATTGGAAAGCATATCATATCTAGTTTCTAAAAATGCCCTTAGTTTTTAAATTAAGCTTGATTTTCCCCTCCAAAACTACAATCTCCGAAGACTTATCAAACGCGCAATGCCTGGCTCAGAAAATAGGAAGAAACATCATTTTTAGGCGGTTTTTTGCCTTTTCCACCTAGTAGTTTTGACTTTAAAATCTAGAAACATGGTTTTCTTGAGTGTAAATGGTCTTATGAATCCAATGGTTGTGGCCATTCCTCTAAAGTATTCCCCAGAAAAGTGCACAACGCCCTAGGCGCTGCACGTTTAACCAAGGGACTAATACAAACATTACATGAAGAAAACAGGAAATGCTAAAAAGAAAAACCGAGTTTAGGGTCTTCAACAATGGTTGACATAGATGATGTTAAAGGTGACTAAGCATGGAGTGAAGCCTCCACCAATAGGTCAAGCTTGTCCTTCTCCTTCTGATGAGTTAAGGCCTCAATTTTTGCATGAGCCCTTTTGAGCTTGGCTCTAGCAATTTTGTTTCTCATGGCATAGTATTTGGCCATTCTTCTTTGAACCTCTGTATCTCTATTAGCTTTAGCTAAAAAGTCCTCAAGATGAGTGTTAGCCCTCTCAAGCCAATATTCCCGGTTCTCATTCACCATTATTCTAAATTGTTCATTTAAGGTGAGTTGGTTGGCAAGTTGAGCTTCTTTTTCTCTTTCAAGCTCCAAACCTCACTTTAGGCCTCTAGCCTAGGCCTCCTCCTGGGTAGTGTTTCCTCCATGGGCTCACCATAGTCACCATAGGCTTCCTCAAGTTGGATTTTAGTCTTTTTAGCTTCCCTTTTAGCTTTGATGAGCTAAACTTCCATAATCTCATGCTTGGTCTCCATTTGCCTATTTTCCTGCTCATAATAAGATATGATGTATTTTTCTCTTTGTAGTTTCACCAGCAACTCACCTATCAATGCTTCTTGCTCTTTGAGGATCATTTTGGTATTTTCCTTTTCATCTTCCTCATCTAAGTCCACTACGTCAAAATCTTGCTCAGTTTCATGGGGTCTTCTTCCTATTTTTGCATTTCTATTTCAACCATTTTTTCCTTTCCTTTATGTACCTGCTTTGCTAATGAAGAGAGCAAGGCTCCTCCCACAATCTGTGGGGAAAACACTTGCCTATTTCCTCTCTGATAGGTGTGCACCATAGTACCTAAATTAGTCCCTCTAGGCTTGCTTCTTTGACCATGTTCACTTTGTTCTTTGTCATTGTCCTCTTTCATATCAGATGAAAGAATAGGTCCATGGAATGGTGATAATGGGGGTGATGGTGGATGAGATGATGATGGAATGCTTTCAACATTTTGAGTGGAAACTTGAGTGAAAATGGGGTTAGCTATAAATGTACTCCATGCAATGTTAAGTTCTTTAAGGTGATAAATAACTATGATCTTTATGAGGGAATGGTGAAATAAGCTTTTCATTTGATCTTTGTATTCTCTTTTTTGGGCAATGTAAGCCATATTCTCAACAATCCTAAAAATATAGTAGGGTATACTAAGCATTTTAACCCTAGTGAAATGCATAAGTAACATGATGTGGTAATAATAGACCCTAGAGAACCTACCCTCACATGAAAAATACTTCATTATAATCCTCATCATAAGTGAATATCCGTCAAGGAGGTATGAGAATGGGAAATAGCCTTTTCTTTCACTTTTGTACCTAGGTTTGATGTATGTTTCATGAAAATGTGCTTCTATTTCACCCTGCTTGAACAATTTTTCCCCAATTTCTGGAATCTCGATGGCAGTTGATATGAAGGCAGCAGACAATGTGAAGGTTATCCCTACAAGAGTGACTTTATTATCTTAAATTTTGGTTATGAAAAGCCTAGTCAACTCAGGGTAGTACTGTACTACTTGGACCTTCTCACAAAACTCAAAACACCCTAACCATTTGAAGGATGTCACTGTCATAGGAGAAGCTAGGAGCTCTTTGAGATCTGTGGGCTCAAACCTTTGGATTTTCCCTCCTTTATGTGGCCTTCTATGCTCTATGTTTCCCTCTTTGTCTGATCCCTCTTCTTCACTATGTGGCCTATATCTTCATCAACCATGGTGTCTTTGTTATGAAACCTTAAGTAAATGGTAGGGGAATGCAATTGTTTAGGAAGGAAAAAAGAAAAGGGAAAGGTATATGGGAGTCTGATGGGTGTAGGAATAGAGGTTTCTAAAAGGGGATATAGGGTATTGATTAGGTATTTTTGGGAAATGGGAAGCTTGTTTGCAAAAATCAGGGTTTAGGAGAAAAACTAGGGTTTTGAATGTGATACTAACACCAATCTTGATGTCATTATTCATACATTGAGTAAACAACTTTGAGGAGAGCGAAAATGATGTTTTGAAGAGGGTACTTACTTGTTTTAAGGATGAGGAGGTATTAGGAACACTGAAGAATGAATATGGGCAAAACTAGCCAAACGCGCATTACTCAGAGGAAGTGCACATTGCTTCTGTGGAGTGTGCATTGCCCGAAGGGAGTGTGTAGCGCCTGAAGGGAGTGCATAGTGCCAAGAGGAAACGTGCAGTGCCTACACTATTTATGTTGATTTGACCTCAAATTGTTAAAAACACTGTTGGGGTTTTCTCAATGCGGGTTAAGAGGGAAATAAAGAATATATGAAGGCAAGAAGATATTTATACACCCTTGAATTTAATATTTAGCTCCTCAAACCCCCTTTACTAATGTTTTTGTCACTTTCACCTTTTCATTTAATTGCTCTTGATTTTTTGACCCTTTCCTTTTTGAGAGGTGGATGAATGCTCAATTTGACTGGAATTTTGTAGTGTTTGTTTGTCTTGCAGCAAGGAGAAATGCTCTAGTGCAAAAGATCCATTATTACATATAGGAACTTAAAATTACATATGAAATACAAATAAACTTAAAATACTTTGTTTTCACCTCAAAAACATGTTTTTGAGGTGAAAATTACATTAGGTTAAATAATAACTCAGTAGCTTATGACTTAAAAATCATCATGCTTTTTTAATCAGTCATCCTCATACCCTTGCTTACCTTTATTTACCTTTTAATATAAAACTTTTGACCTTGGTAGTGAAACCCTAAGACCTAATGAAGTCATGACTGCAGATTGATTATGAAACCATAACGAAAGACAATCTGAAGAAGGATCAACAAGTATACTCTATAAGCAAAAATTTTAGATTTTCTGAAGAGAAAGAAACCATCAGTGAATCAGTATATCATGACCTAATGGAATGATGAAAAATTTTCAGTATGGGACCCCTAAAATGAAAATGGAAAGAGTGAATTTTGATCCCTGATGGAATTATGCAGATACTGACATTAACACAAGACATTGCATATTTTTCTCAGTGTATATGATGAATAATTATTTAAGGTTTGTGCATGGAGCCTGCATTACATCAAGTCTTCAAGACCTCAAACCATTGTTTTCAAAATATTTTCCTTTTGGCGTGTGGATCTGTTGGCATTGTTTTTTTTTAAGGACTTTTGAATGGAAGAAGAAGGTCTTGGATGCCATAATGATCATTCTTCCATACAAATATCAATCTATTGGGCTTTGAGATCATTGATTAGATAATGGATGAGATGGGTTTGCAGAAAAGGTATCAGGAGCATGGAAGAGAAACAGAACGACCCATCAATAAAAATGAGCTAGACTTTTTGGCATTGTTTATTTTATGGAAATGTTCATTCTTTTGCTTTTAAAGCTTCAAAGGAATCAGGGATATCAATAATTTGGGAGGGGTTATGCATGGACCACAATGAATTTTTAATAGTATTATAGTATGTGAATGGGCTACTGTGTTAGGATAATTGAATCACACGGGTGCCTAGGCTTCCCTTTGGCCCACTGAGATGCCATGGGTGGCTAACGAGTCACAAGACGTAGGGTGACCGAGATAGGAGGAGAAATATGCAACTATTTTGGTAGTACTTTGTCACCCAAGTGTGAAATTAGTGTTCATTACGATTGTAACTTAATAATCTCAATTAATCCTATTTATTATCTATAGTCCACCTAATGAAAGGAAACCCCAAAATGAACTAGCCTATTTGAATTTTTCTCCTTGGGTATATTAGGCTTCTTTCCTGTAAATGGTAGATGTTTTGTGTCTTCTCATAAGGATCACTCATTTCTTGTGTTGGATTTTCCCCTTTTTCTCATAATTCGCGGTAGAGACATTGGAAGTTTCAAAACAAATTTCAAATTGTTTTGGAGCTGAGTGTTTTTAGTTTTTTCTTTCTGAGATATATTTTGTGGAAAATTGGGTATCCAGTACTAGTTGTCTCTTATTGGGTTTTTACAATTTGTGTTTCAATAAATTGAGTGCTATGACGTTGAATTGCCAACAGTAGGTTTTTGTTGTATGTTTGTAATTATAGTCCCTTAAATAGCCACACACGAGCCTAGCTCATTTCTATTGATGTGTTGTTATGTTTTCCTTCCATGCTCCTGATACCTTTTATGCAAACCCATCTCATCTGTTATGGCATCAAGGACCTCCAAGCCCAATAGATTGGCATTTGGATGGAAGAATGATTAGTACGACATCAATGATAGTTATTTTGGACTCATTAATACTCCCACCATACCCATCTGAGACTCATAATCGAAGGTGCACTCTTTCAAACAACCAACCAACATTTGGGTTCGAGCAAACCAAGAAAACCATCACATCTACCCAAGTAATGGAGGCTGATGCAAAAGTTAGTGCCGAAGTATATCATGGCACCAAGACATGCAAGCAAAAGGTGTTGCAACTACTCTAGGAATCAAACATTCAAGTTACGAGAGGATTACTCCATGTGGAGGGAATAGAGGAGTGCAGGTTTGTGAGGGAGAGAGGGTTGAAGGTTCGTGTGGGTAAAATGACAGAAGAAATATGAGTATATTTTCAAGACAACTAGAATTTTGACATCATATGCTCCATAGGTGAGCACATACATTCAGAAGGGAAAGATGAAGAAGAAAAAGGGATTGAAGGCCAAGGAGACTCACATCTAGTTTGTAGTCATTGAAATGAAAATTGATGACCCTGCAAGCAACATGATTTATGTTAAGACTTCCATAGGTCTAGGTATCAAGAAATAAAGGTATGTGAAGAGGAGTATGATAAGTATATGGCTTATATTTCATGTTTCCTATCAGAAAAGTTATGTTAATAAATCCAAATAGCGTAATCAGATGCTCTTTTTATCCAACATAGAAATCATATTACATCGAGGCATTCATTACTAGACCATTGGCAACCAAGGTTGAGATTGAGGTCGAGGCTGCAACATACCTAGTTTTTGTTTTTCTGTGTTCGATTGAAGAATATGTTGAGTACGAATGTGCAACAGAGGAATGGCTCTTCAACTGCAAACATGGATTTTTTACGAACTGCAATTCTTCTCCTTGGCACTGACAGGGAAAAATATCAGTCACTGTTGAGCTTGCCATTATGATTGTTGTGTTGGAGTCATGGTTAAATTGGGGATATGTAAAATATTTATAAATGTTGGGGATAGCATTATGATTGTTGTGTTGGAGTTGTGGTTAAATTGGGGATATGCAAAATATTTATAAATGTTGGGGATAGCAGATCCGTTGCATCAGAGTGATCAGGGGCAGCTCAATGTGGAGCATTTTCTAATGCAAGATAGAGAATAGGAACCTGACAATTCTTAGGGCCCTAGACCACACAGAATGGAAGACTCGAACTTTCACGGTGGGCCAAAGAAAAATAAAGGGAGTGCAAAAGAAATAGATTTTGACAAAATTATCTCTAGTAAAAGCATCTTGATCGTTGTCTGCACTGGATGCATTCACTGGCTCACTGTCTTCATCATCTTCGTGGTAGTCTACTTACGGATTTGAGCTCTTCCTAGTCATCCTCTTTTTCCTCTGGGCTCAATTCTTCATTCTGTGGCCATTCTTCCTTGGAGGGAGCCAGGTCATTTAATGAACTCTTACCACATTTGCCATTGCTCAACTCGGCTCAGTTGTGGAGGATAGATCCCGGGATCTGTATGGAAAGCCGGAGTGAAAATTGGAAACCCTTGAACTAGCAAGAGTTTTAAAATTTGAGGAACAAATAAAACCATGCTTTAGTAGCTTTTGTTGTCTTTGAGTCAGACGGGTATGAGTGGATTTGACTAAAAGGGTGAAATGTTGTCCCTGCCCTTTTTATTGATTTCTTTTAATTTTTCCACCTTCTCACCATTTTTTCTAGCCTTGTGGATTGGGAATCTTTCCTTCCTATTGCAATTTTTTTCTCACTTTCTCGCAGAATTTGAGAGAGTGGGAATGGTTCCTGCCAAGGTTTGCAAGTTTCTGTTTTTTGTTTCTAGGACTTCCTCACACTTGGGTTGGGTGAGTAGAGCCTTTTGAGTCCTTGTTCGTCCACTTTGGTAGGGAAAGAGTCTAATGTATGTGCATAAGTATCTTAATTTAAGAATAAAAAATAAAGAGTATATTAATGAATAAGTTGTTACATTTTGTAAATTTAAGTAATATTTTTTAAAATTAATAGGTTTGACTATATTCATGTCCTTTTACCTTATTTTATGAAGAAAGAGGGGTTGAGGATTGATTTCTATAAATTTATTGAATTATATTAAATTTTTTCTCTTTATTTTTTACAATATAGATGGGACACGTATCTAGCATTAGAAGAGTGTGTTTTTTAATAAATTGGATTGGTAATAGCATCATTTAAAAGGGCACATAGATTATCTCAACATCTTCTCTTGCACTCTTTTCTCATTAAACAATGCAACTTTTATTTAAGTTGGAAGGACAAAAAAATCATGGTTTTAATCACTGTATTTTCATTCTCCATTTCCTAATCCAATGTAATCACAATTAAATTTGGTAGAACAATCAGGCCTTGAACAAAAGTAATTTTAGTATTTGAAGCTAAACCTAATAACATGTTTGAGTCAAAGGGATCATCTCAATTATCCATGGAGCTACAACGAAATAATGCCAATTTATCTAATATTGGATCTTGAATGACTAAGAAAACTCAATATTGTGGATATGTCATATTTATGTTGTTTGTGTTTTTTGGAGATGACTCTATGATGGGATGAATGGAATTCAAACATGCAAGATAAACTGAAAAACAAAATGGTGAGCCTACTTAAGAAATTGGTTTCACTAGTTAAAGTGGCAGTTAAACATTACTAAGAAGTCAAAACTTTTAAGGGGTAGAAAAAGTAATGTGGCATCTCCATCCCATGCATTTTAAGCCATAGATGGATAGCCACTTATAGGCCATTCGGCCCTTGAGGAACCATTTCACCATTATAACACAAATATGGATTTCTTAAGGAGGTATGTAATTCATTTAAATGCACACATAAGGTGTAATAGAAAAAATGGAATGGGATTAAACAAGAATTCATTAACATCTCATAGAAACCAAGAATATATGTTTAAATTAAATATGACCACACATAACATGCATAATCCATGTTAATTTATTTCAGTAAATTCAATCAAATTTCATAGACATTTTTTTTTAACTAAGAATGGTCCAAGGAAATTAGTTTCATATGAATAATTTTCCTCCTATTCATAGGCATCCACTTAAGATGCCATCCCCAAGTTGGGTTATGAGGTCACTAGGGAAAATCAATGTAAGCTATAGGCTCCCACTCACTCAACTCAACCCATTGCTCTCATGGAGTTGTTACTTCACTCATTACAAAGTATTACACATATAATTTAACCCACAAATTTCAATGGCACTCTTTTTCACTTCCCTACATGACATAAGGAAGATCTTCCCCTACTAAGGTCGACAATGCCTTGGGGATTTTCTTCCCTTTAATTCTCTTTAGTGTAGGCAGAAAGAGTCCAATATGTTGAATGTTTTCTAGGAATAACTTGGAAGATTAAAATGTGCCTCTCAAATAACTAATGATCGATTTAACTATTGGGTGAAAGATTCCTTAGTTACCCACCCTCTACGCTCATATATGACCTCTCTATCTCTTCAATCAATTCCCCTTTCATGGTGTTTATTTTGATCATCTTCATTTTTATGGTTAATTAGTAGAAGAGAATTGGCCAGCACTGCAACCATAAGCCTTTTTTTATGCCTCAAATGCACCTTGAAATTGCTTACAATTTTCTTTTTCAACCTATTATGTGACTTTGTGATCCACCCATATTTTAAATAGGGGTCACAAATTAGGTTGATAATAAAGTCGAAAATTATTTTGTCCAAAAAACCAATATAATATATGTCAAAAATCTAGGTCAAAATTATTTATAAAAAGCATAATTTTAGATTCAAAAACATATGTTAAAAATGGATATTACAAATGTGATTTAAAAAAGATTTGATAGTTGCAATTTATTACACAAATATTATAAATGAGGTAGAAAATTATTTTGAATGTTTAATAGGAGATATAGGTTGAAACTTTTATTTCAAAAAAAATGTTCTTGATCATGAGCTCAAAGATGATCCTAGTTATAGTTAAAGATCAAATCCTAATCCTAAACTCACTTCCTACTCTTAATCTTTGCTTGTTGAACCTAACAACTAGTTGAGTCTAAATCACATTCTAAGTAGCTATATTCAACTTTGGATTCATAAGCTCCATAATGATTTATATATATTTTATGTTGTTATTCTTTACATTTATATTAATGCTTGAATATCTCTCCATTATTAATATCAATTACAACAATCTAATTTAATGTCATGGCTTAATCAAACAACAAATTATGGTCGTTGTTGGATTGCATAGTGTTAAACGAATGTATATGGAATGTTACTTAAAAGCACTCCATCACAGCATGATAACTTCACTATGTAGATCTCCCCACCTATCTAATGCTTTGGTAACACTCCTCAAGTGAGGCCTTCCAAGCTTCAAGAATTGATAATGTTAATGCTGGACTAGTACAATGTTTGTTGGACACTTAAGTGTACCCTAGTTTACCAATTAAAGCCAATAAATGGTTATTTTGTTGGGACCACAACATGATTTTGAGGCCTTAGAAAAAATAATGAATGATTGGCTAAACCACAAGTGGAAGGTTGCTTTGATGATAGAACGAAATATTTTCTAACGAGGAAGCTCCACTATTTTGTTGGAGAATGGAAAAATTCAAGGAGACATTCATGTATGAAGACATCTTTGAAATTTTATGTATAGATTTTTCTAGTGAGTTTATGTGAATAGTTGCAGATGCTTGATGAAGCCCCACATCACCATTGAGGAGACAAGAAGACAAGTAAGTTGAATCTTAAATCCAATAACTTTGGAGCATTGTGATCACTTGGTTAATCAAGCGATAAACTTTTGGGGAGAGTAGACAATGGACAAATGCATTGTATCTAGTTCGTAGTAGAACTGTACTAGTTGTACTCAAAATCTAAGGACAAATTTTAGAATGGGTTTTGAGAGAGATTGGTGAACACAAACCCTACAAGGATAAAAATGTTGTTGGTGAAGGAAAAGTTGTTTCCTACTAACCCACTGAGCATGTTGTTGTAGAACCTTACGTTAAGGAATCAGTTACAACGAGGTTGGCAAAGATGAGAGCTCAAAGGACCAAATGACCATGGAGGACACAAAAGCTAAAGAGAAAGTTGAACAGTCTTTGAGGAAGTAGAGATAACTAACTAGTGGTCGTTGAACTAGATGTGAGAAAATGAAGAAAGCCACGAGGAGTTACAAAATGAGATTAGTGAGGAAGATATTAGTGAAGTTAGGATGAGATATTTGGAGAATTTGAATAGGAAAGGTGAGTTAGCCAGTGAATGGTTGCAAAACAAAGGTTTGGTGATAAATATAGCTCAATAGAGAGTAGTATTCAAGGCACCTCAATGAGGTCTAATGAACACACTAGAGTGGGGTTATGAGAGATATGTGATTAGAAAGTGATAGGTTGGATACAATTTAGAATATTTATATTGTGAATGAGAAATAATCAAATGAACTAATGGGAAACCATATTCTAAGGCCAATATATGTACCCCTTCTATCTAGGGAGGATGAGAACCTAGTAGTTATTGGAAATAGTACTGAGAGGGGAGATGAATCAGTATTAGTAACTCAATAATTTTTCACTTCCATAGGCATATTTGTATACGCTTCTTTAGCTAAGTGAACCAGCATGTACACGTGACTGTTATTAAAGCAACCAACATATATGAAAAGAACTTTTGATTTACCCAATTTATCATGTATTGAACTTTAACCAGTATGTCTGATATTAATTAGACAGAGTAGTAAAAGTAGAATAAAGCATAAGAATCACACATGAACACCAAGATATAAGGTGGAAACCCAATGTGGGTAAAAACCACCTGCTACTGTTGTCTTTATCTTCTTTTAATAATAAGAAAATTCTATTTACAATTTTGTACTAGTGCAGACTTATACCAGTACGCAAGCTTCTACCTACAAAAGGCTGCAACCTTATCTCATTTTTCAACTACTACTGGAAGGGAGCTACAACCCCCTAGCTCTTGTACTAGCCGATATGTTTAGTAGTATGTAGATGTTGACCTACAGAAGGCTACGACCTTCTTTCTTCCTCCAGGGAACACGTTTCATAAATTTTCAGACTAGATCCATCAATAGCATCATAAGTGTAATTCAATCATCAAATACATTTGTATCAACCAATCACCTTTTGAACCAATCACAACTGAATCAATCAATCACTTTGAAAACCTATTAATCTAATCATTCAGAGTACTGTCACCAGACTATAGTAACCAGAACCATAACTCTACAACAACAAACAACAGTAACTAAAACATATTTTATAAGGTATACACAACTTTCATGTGTCAAACCTGTGTGTATATGTGCTTTTATCAAAGCCAACCACCGTATATGTTGAGGTAAAAAAGGTGTCTTTTTAACTCCTAATTATCTTCACATTAATTGTCAACCCAGGGATGATTTTTTATCTCAAGAGTGTACTCAGTCTAAGGCAGTCATTTACTCAAGAGTAATGTTTTGCAGTATAGTGCTTTAAAAAACAAAGATAAATGAATGTTGGAAACAAAATCTAATTGGAACAACGAGAAACTGAAATGTTTTGTAACTAAATCATTCACTCAAACAATCATCAGTTGAGGACTCAGTAATGATAACTCTCTCTCCTGTAAACTGATGCAAATGAAATCAATCATAAACAGGATCTCCAATCTGAGAACTTAGATAGCTATAGTCAATGTTCTTTATAGTTGTTGATCTTTCAATCCACACTAAAGCAAATAACTGGAAATGGAAATTCAATTGGAATAAAAGGAACAACAAGTAAGTCTATTGAAAAACTGAACATCAAGCTTCATCTAACAAAAATGAATTGAACAACAAAGCTCATCTTACGAAAACAAAATATTAATGGAAAGGAACAATAATGCTAAATTATTAGAATTGAACAATAATCTTAAATATAATAGAACAACAAAGCTAATTATATAGAAATACACAACAACTGCAAATGTAATTGAATCGGAAATCTTAATATAACAGATTGAACAACAATCGCAAGTATAGATTAACAATAATCGCATTTAAAATTTAATAGTAATCGTAGTTATTAAATGAACAACAATCGCAGTTAAAAATGAACAGCAGATTCTGAAATGGACAGCGCAGTATTATATAAGAATTAACAGCATGACATTTTAGGTTGTAAATAATAATCTTGCTATCAACGCAATCCAATTACGATTTTGATGTAACAGGGTGATTCAGCGAAATGTTTAGAAACAGAAGATTATCGAATAAAGCAAATTAAGGAAATGAAAAGGAAATCAAACCATCACACGAATGGAACTATAAAATAATGGTACAAATAGAAAGTGTATCCACCAGGGCCAGGCCCTTAACCACTAGTGAAGCACCGCCAAACTACTTCAATATCAAAGAATGGAACAACAACTGAACTATATATTAATCATCAAACTAGACAACAATACAGTAATTTGTGTCTTCTTAGTAGCGAGAGTCTACAAATAAAATTACAATTCAGAATAATGATACTCTCCCCCTCTCCTCCTATCCTACCCTATCTACCTCTAATCTAATGATCCATCTAATTCTCTCTCTAATCATCCATCATGAATCATGAATCATGAATCCCCTTCTCTGATCTCTATTTTCATTTAAATACAAAGAGAGTAGAGAGCACTTACAACATAGATGATTACAATATGATTCTCATTATAAAATTGGATTTCTCACAAAAAATTGATAAACAAGATCATATCTGAAATATCTTTCCATCAATCATTCAACAGAAACAGGTTGAATTTGGCATTGCAACTGGGATAATTTGGAAAACGCCCACAATAGCGAATCTAAGAAAAATGTCTTCGGAGAACCTTCCATTTCTCTTCGTACATGCTGAATTTGGGAAAATGGCTCATCAAAAAACTAATTTGGTCCGTTCTGAACAAGACCCATGTTTCGGATTTTCTAGATTCTTCTCCATTTGCCCAAAAAGTCTAATGCAAAATTGTCACTTCTTATTCCAGCGAATTTCTGAGTTGGAATATTTAATGATGAGCTAGAGATCAAATCTTCAATCTGGAAAATATCTTGGAGGCTAAAATGGTGAAAAAATTTATTAATAAACCATCATTGGTAAAAACATGCATAATAATCAATTTATTAAAAATAAAGGAGAAGAAATAATATTTATACATAAGAGCATAAATAATTATAAAATAGAATTATATGATAAATTATGATAAATGACGTGATAAAGAATGGTAGAAATGGGTGGAATAAGAATTCAAAATTGATAATAATAATGACATATTAATGACCCAACAGTATACATCTACAAACATTAGTTCATCATTATGTAACTATTCCAAACTTTAGTTATACCTAGATAATATCATTTATAGAATAATATATGCGTCAGTATTCAGATCTAGAATATTCATGAGCAAAAAAAATAAAGATAGTTCATTTTATGACTTAATATCCTGATCCATCATTAGATCTAGTTCCTCATCATTCACTAAGGTTCATCCTTGGTTCAGATCCAACAATGCACCATAACCCAATAACCTGCATACTAGATCTCACACTTCATCAAATATTTGATACTTGCACACCTTGGCCTAATTATCTTCTCCTCCTTTTATATTTTTAGGCCTTACTCAACACCATGGTCTGAAACCAATTAGGACCAATACCTTAGACCAAATACCTAGGGTCAATACCTCAGACCAGATACCTTGGACCAATACCATGGACCAAATACTTCGGGCCAAAAACTTAGTTTTCCAAGGTATACGTGCCTTTCCTTTTGTGAAAGTGCGTGTGTATGTATACGTGACTTGTATATAGTGAACTTGTGTGTATACGTAGCTTGGTCAATGGTGAAACTGCATATACCTCTCTTTCTTCGTTTTGTGAATATTGATCTGTAACTCTTTGATGTTAATGTGCTATACGGTGATCTTTCATTTGAGTGAGTTGCCATCAAGGACAATACCTGTATCATAATGCCAACAATCTCCCCCTTTGGACTTGATGGCAACAAACACACCAAGTCACTCTCCCCCTTTGACATCAAGGGTAAAGGGTCATGCTCCCCCTAACTACATGCTAAAATCTTTAATATGCTGAAGTGTACTGATTGAGCTCCCATGATCAAGTCCATGCTCCCCCTAAGCACAAGTAAAGTCTGCAAAGAGATAACTCGATACCAATGACCTTCCTATCACCAATGACTCATACAAACATCCATCTCCCAACCAAGTGAGGATATACCAACTTTTGAATCATCCACCCAACCAAGTGGGGTTATACCCATACATGACTGAATTACATCATCCTTCCCATGCATAGTGGGGGTACAAATTACATCATATGACCAAAAGGGACTCATCAAAAGACTACAACAAAAAGAGACAAATTATTACATCATGGGTCTTGATATGACCTTTACATTGAATGATATACATGATATTTATAACATAGACCAAAAATCTAAACAAGACCATGATAGTCATCAACAACTATCATACACCAGGTCTGATCTACTCTATACGCATCTGTGAAGATCATCCAGACCATCAACCTGTATATGTCCATAAAAAAGAATCACCTGAATCAAAACAACTATGTGGATATGTACCAAGATCTTCTAAGATAATGCCAAAAATGCATTATTAGAAGCATATGCTCCCCCTGAACCCATGCCAGATGTTCATTGTCAAATCTGATCATTGCATATATCAGAAGAATTATCAAGGCATCATCATCAATCAGATATACATCAAGTTATCAACAACTTATGAGAACCAACATATTTCCACATGTCATCAGTAGATTGTAACCATCATCAAGCAGAGCAGATAATTCACTGAACCATATCAAACCCCTGTTTCCTGAGTCTAGCCCACTGCTTTTCCTCAAACCAATATATATGTGACTGCTCTCACAGAAACCAATGTATGTACGTGACTACAGTTCATGAAACTCGTGTATAACAACCTTTGTCAAAAAATGGATTTTAATAGCAAGATGATGCAACAACTACTCCTAGATTCTGTCTGAGATATTCAAATGTCTCTCTGGGTAGTGGGTTAGTGGATATATCATCAACCTATTCTTTGGAGGGAACATACTCCAATTTGACCTTTTGTTCAAGCACTTGTTCACGTAGAAAATGATATTTGATGGGTATGTGCTTGGTCTTGGAGTGCATGACTGGATTCTTAGAAATATTGATGGCACTTGCATTATCACATAGAATGGAGATGGGTGGAGTACATGTGATTTGAATGTCTTGCAAGGTTTGCATCATCCAAAGTAGTTGTGTGCAGTAAGATGTAGCAGTCACATATTTCTCTTCAGCTGCAGATAATGTAATTGAACTTTGTTTCTTGTTGAACCAAGACACTAACCTGGAACCCATACAGAATGCACCACCACTAATGCTTTTTCTGTCATCAATACTTCCTGTATATGCATGAAGTGTAAGATCTATATCTCTAGGATACCATAAACCAAAGTTCTATGTTCCTTGAAGATATTTGAAAATCCTTTTGACTACCTGAAGGTTTGATTCCTTTGGATTTGCTTGGAATCTTCCATCTATTCCCACTGCATGCATGATGTCAATTCGAGTACCTGTTAGATAAAGAAGATTGCCAATCATGGATCTGTAAGTTGGTTGATGTACTATTGTTGATTCATCATTTGAGCTGAAACTGCATCCTGTTACCATTGGGGTACATACTGGTTTAGAATCTTCCATGCTATACTTTTTCAAGATCTGTTTGAGATATTTGGTTTGTGACAAAAAAATACCATCTTTATTTTGTTGAAATTGTAAATCAAGAAAATAGGTAAGCTCACCAAGCAAGGACATTTCAAATTCTTGCTGCATTACTAAAGCAAAATTCCAACCCATGGATTCTTCATTGCTACCAAAAATGATATCATCAACATAAACAACAATTATTAGAAATTTGTCATTGCCAATCTTTGTATATAGATTGTTATCTGCTGACCCTTTTGAAAAACCCTATTAGTGGAGATATTTGTCAAGACGGTAATACAAGCCCTTGGAGCCTGTTTTAGACCATAGAGAGCCTTTCTGAGTCTGCATATAAGTTTTGCATCATTTTCAAGAATGAATCCTTCTGTTTGTTTAGTATAAACTTATTCTTCTAAGTCTCCATTAAGAAAGGCAGATTTTACATCCATTTGGTATACTTTGAATTTTTGATAACTAGAAAGCATAAGAAACATTCTTATGGCTTCAAGTCTAGCAACAGGTGCAAAAGTTTCTTCAAAATCTATACCTTCTTTTTGAGCATATCCTTTACAAACAAGTCTGGCCTTGTTTCTAATAACTTCTCCATTTTCGTTCAGCTTGTTTTTGAATATCCATTTAGTTCCTATGATATTTTTATCATGAGGTCTAGGAACTAATTCCCAAGTATTATTCTTTTCAATCTCCTCAAGTTATTCATTCATGGCCTTGACAAAACATTCATCTTTGCATGCTTCATTTACATTTTGAGGTTCGGTGGAAGATATTAATTCTAGATAGCTTGAGACTTCTACAATAGTTCTTCTTGTCTGCACACCTGCCCCTTTTTCCCGTAAAATTTGCATTTCTAGATGATTTTTCTGAACATACCTGGACGAAGTCTTTTCTTCTATTGTTATCTCTTCTTCTGGTGTTTCTTTGGTTTCTTCTTCAGAATCAGTGTGATTTGATGTGGGAAAATAGTCCTCATCTTCTTCATTGTCATATCTTCGATTTTTATTTGTTTTGGATTTTTGCATGCTTCACCAACAACAAAATCAATACTTTCAATAATTTTCCCAAGTCTTTTATTATAACATTTATATACTTTACTTCGAGAAGAGTAGCCAAGAAGAATACCTTCATTTTCTCTAGGTTCAAACTTACAAAGTTTTTTATTAGTCCTTTTGATGTAGCATTTGCTTCCAAAAACTTTGAAATATTTTACAGTAGGAGTCTTACCAAGCCAAAGTTCATGTGGAGTTTGAGTGTTGTTTACCCGAACATTTGCTTGGTTGAGAATAGTGACAGCGGTGAATGCAGCTTCACCCCAGAAGGTTGCAAGAGTTCCAGATTCATCTAGCATAGCTCAATCCATTTGTTGAACAGTTCTATTCATCCTCTCTACCATTCCATTTTACGGAGGAGTCCTTGCGGTGGAGAACTTCCTTTTTATTCCATGTTGTTCAAAAAAGTCAAAGAATTTATCCGAGATAAATTCCCCTCCTTGATCAGATCTGAGGCATTTGATTTTGCGATCTAACTCATTTCCAACTAAAGCTTTGAAGGCTTTGAACTTTTCAAATGCTTCATCTTTATGCTTTAGAAGACCTATCGAACACATTCTGGAAAAATCATCAATGAATAATATAAAGTATTCTTCTCCATGAGGTGACTTTTTCCTTGATGGTCCACATAAATTAGTATGAACAAGTTCAAGAGGCTTACTAGTGACTCTTCCTTTTCGACGAAGTGAAATCTGGTTTTCTTACCGAATTGACATGATTTTCTTATAGTATTTTCAGGAATGCAAATATCTGGAAGATCACAAACAATCTAGAATCTGCATGCTTTTCTTATTTGAGAAAAGCTTAGATGTCCCACTATTTTGTGCCATAGCCAATTTTCATCATTTTTTCTTAGATAGCACTGTTGTTGTCCTATCGGTTGTTTGGAGTTCTTGTACCTTTGATCACGATTTCTCCTACATCAAGCTCATGAACAACACATCCATTTGATCGAAACACCACTTCATTTCCTTGATCACACATTTGACTTACACTCAACATGTTATGCTTTAAACTATCAACATACATAACATTCCCAGCTTTAACTTTTTCTTTCAAGAAAATAGATCCTTTACCTTTTATGATAGCAAGAGTGTTGTTTCCAAATGAGATATTATTTTCCTTTTCTAAGGCATTATATGAGTGTAGTTTTTCTTTGTCACCTGTCATGTGTTTTGAGCATCCACTATCGATGTACCATTGGTTTTCTTGTCCTTCTGCATACAAGGCTATACCACATTTTTCTATTTGCAGTTCTTTCTTTCTCCATTTTAATGGATTTTTCTCCTTTTAAGATATTTGCCGATTTACTCCTACATTCAGATTCTTCATAGCCAAAGTTGTTACAGATTGAGCATTCTATTTCATTTTCAAGAAGAGAAAAATTATTATAGGAACTTTTCTTGATCCCTGTCACATTCCCTTGATTTCGTGCTTCTCTACTCATGATGGGTTTGTAAGCAACACATTGAGCAGCTTTGTGTCCAAAATTATGACATGAGAAACATTGACCATTAAAGAAGTTCCTGCGATTATCAAATCTATTGATCTGGTGATTGTAGTTTCTATTCATCTTTGAAACAAATTGAGTATGATTTACCTGAGGTTGGTTGTGACTTCTATTTATCCTTGGAGCAAACTGAGCCTGCTTTATCTAGTGATCTACCTCATGCCTTTGTTGATGATTGTCATACTGTTCACTGTTCTTTGCTGCATCAAGATAACTTTTAGTGGAGGTTGACGACTTCTGTGATTGAGGAGCTTCTTCAATATGTCCAAGACCTATCTTTATCAGAGGAGAATGTTGTACTTTGATAATTTCATTTAAGTTTTCTAATCCTTTAGCAAATTTAAGATTGAGAAATTTTGTTTTCTCAAGATCCTTTCTTAGACCCACAATTTCACATTCTAGTTTTTCATTGTGTTTTTCTCTTTCAGCAAGTTGATATGTCAAGGTATCTATAATCATATTCTTTTCTTCTAAACAAATTTTGAGTTTATAAATTTCTTCATGAAGTTCATCTTCTTCTAAAGGATCCAAAATTTTATCATCTTCATAAGCCATTAGAAGTTTATAGTCATTACTATTTTCATCTTCATCACTTTTTGATAATCCATCACTATCTTCATGAGTATAGTAGCTCTTTTTACTTACACTTTGTTTTCTATTTCATTTTGCAAATTCCTACCCTTTATCATATTTATCTTTATGAGGAAATTTGGCAGCATAATGACCAACTCTACCACAGGCAAAACATTTGAAAGGTAGTTTACCTCTAAAGTTTATTTCGTCGTCTTCTTCTTAAATATGTCCTGATTCATTGAGTTCTCCTTTTCCTTTCACTGAAGCTTTGAAAGCAGCTTCTCTCATATCTAATGGGCCTCCTTTTCTGATCTCAAAGGCAGTTAAGATTCCGTGAAGCTGTGTCATAGTAATAGTCTGTAGATCCCGTTTTTCTTCTATGGCTGATACTTTTGATTAAAATTTAGTAGACAAGGATCTTAAAACTTTCTCAACTAAGGTAACTTCCTTTATCACTTCACCCAGATTTTTCATGCAATTAACAACCTCATCTATACGTAAGAGGTAACTAGCAATACTTTCATCATTGTGCATCTTAAGAGTTTCATATTGAATTCTGAGAGTTTGCAGTTTAGCACATTTTACCTGAGAGTCTCCTTAGTAGCTTAGAACAATTTTGTCCCATATTTCTTTGGCTGATTTGAGCTGCATAACTTTGACAAACTCTGATTGTGACAGACTTCCCAATAACGTGACGGCCTTGGCAGTGGTTTCATATTGCTTTTACCTGCAGTATCTGTAGGAATTGTTGATGGAAATGTATATCCTCCTTCAACGATTTCCTAGAAATTTGTTCCAAGTGATTGAAGGTAGGTTGTGGTTCTTATCTTCCAGTAAACAAAGTTTCTCCCATAAAATATGGGTGGTCTAATAGCTTCCTCTCTTTCTTGATTACTCATGATGATGGATCTTTCTTCAGGCGATCAAGCTACTTCAAAAGGACCTGCTCCGATACCAATTGTTGGAAATAATACTCGGGGGGGTGAATCAATATTAGTAACTGAATAATTTTTCATTTCCATAAGCATATTTGTATACATTACTTTAGCTAAGTGAACCAGTGTGTACACGCGACTGTTATTAAAGAAACTAACGTATATGCAGAGAACTTTTGATTTACCCAATTTATCATGTATTGAACTTTAACTGGTATGTCAGATATTAATTAGACAATGCAGTAAAAGAAAAATAAAGCATAAGCATCACACATGAACACCAAGATATAAGGTGGAAACCAAATGTGGGTAAAAACCACCTGATGCTGTCGTCTCTATCTTCTTTTAATAATAAGAAAATTATGTTTAAAATTTTGTATTGGTGCAGACTTATACCAGTACGCAAGCTTCTACCTGCAGAAGGCTGCAACATTCTCTCATTTTCCAACTACTACTGGAAGGGAGCTACAAACCCCTAGCTCTTGTACTAGCTGATATGTTTACTAGTATGTAGGTGTCAACCTATAGAAGGCTAAGACCTGATTTCTTCCTCTAGGGACCACGTTTCATAAATTTTCAGACTGGATCCATCAACAGCATCATAAGTGTAATTCAATCATCAAATATATCTGCATCAACCAATCACCTATTGAGCCAATCATAACTGAATCAATCAATCACTTTTACAACCTATCAATCGGATCATTCAAAGTACTGTCACTAGACTACAGTAACTAGAACCCAGAACTCTGCAACAACAAACAACAACAACTAAAACATATTTTATAAGGTATACGCAACTTTCATGTGTTGAACCTACATTTATACACACTTTTCTCAAATAAAACCAATGTATACATATGCAAACATTATCTTGTCATTCTGTAGCTATTCCAGACTTCTGTTATACCCAGATCATATCATTTACAGAATAATATACGCGTCAGTATTCAGATCTGGAATATTCATGAGAAAAACACATAAAGATAGTTCATTTTATGCCTTAAGATCTTGATCCATCATTAGATCTAGTTCCTCATCATTCACTAAGGTTCATCCTTGTTTCAGATCTAGCAATGCACCATAACCCAATAACCTACATATTAGATCTCACACTTCATCAGATATTCGATACTTGCACACGTTGGATGGATGATCTTCTCCTCCTTTTATAGTTTTAGGCCTTACTCAATACCATGGACCATAACCACTTAGGACTAATACCTTGGACCAAATACCTGGGGTCAATACCTCAAACCAGATACCTTGAACCAATACCATGGATCAAAATACCATGGACCAAATACTTCAGGCCAAAAACTTAGTTTTCCAAGGTATACACGCTTTTCCTTTTGTGAAAGTGTGTGTGTACATATACATGACTTGTATACATTGAACCTGCGTGTATAAGCAGCTTGGTCAATCGTGAAACTGAATATACCTCTCTTTCTTCATTCTATGAAGACTAATCTGTAATTCTTTGTTGTTAAACTGCTATACTATGATCTTTCATCTAATTGAGTTGCCATCAAGGACAATACCTATATCATAATGCCAATACTAGTGGGCATGGCACTAGACATTAGCAACGTTAGCCTTGTACCAACCCCACCCCTTATGCTTCTTAAATGCAATTAGGTAACACTACACTAGCTTGTTAATAATGGTTCAAGTCCACCTAGTAGTTAGCTTACTTATGGAGGAAAAATAGGAATTAGAGGAAGTAGTCTTAACAATAGTGCAAGTTGAATATTAGGAGTAGCACAATTGGTAGTTATAGATATTTAAAGAAGAAAATAAGGGTTTCATGAGTTTTAGTACCTATGATGTTTTGAATTATAACCTAGGAGAATGTAAGAGAAATAATATTAGAGTGATGCACTATTTAAAAAAGTTAGTCATATGTAAATGCTTTGGAAAAACAACATAATGATTTTCATACCTTGATATAAAACAAACCCTAAAAATGTCATTCTTAAAATCTCGTGTAGTTACCCAATATTATTCAAGTAGAATATCCTAATTATTTATGTTAGTAATGGTGCGATCATATTTTTCATTCTCTTAAAGGAACTCTTTCTAGACATGCACCTAATCAAGCATAAATCATCCTAACATATATCTTTGAAGTAATATAAATCGTCCAATGACTATCCTCCAAATAATTTTCACCCATAGACTTGGTGACGATGTAAGCATCGTATTAAAGTGGTATGAGCTTCTTATGGGAGTTTTTTAATTTCTCTTAATGTGAGTCGAACCATAACTTATCACCAACCTGAAACTTATGTGAAACCCAAAGGATTGTGTATCTACTTGTACTTGGAGTTGGCAACATTCTACAAAATATCATGAACTCATTGTTGAATTTCTTGGATAGGTTCCTCAAAATTAGTTGCTTTTCTTACCTCATTCCAAGCATGGGAGGTATCTTCATGTGTTATTCCATTAATATAGCTAGTTTAATTTATGCCAATTGTTGGGACCCTAAACACACCTGAAAAGGCTTGTGGCTAATAGAAATATGAAGAGCTATGTCAAATTTCTATTGAAAATATGGAAGGCTTTCAACATGTGTATGTGGATGCTCACAATTGTATATTCTAAGGACATCTACAAGAATCATATTGACTTCTTTTTATTTATCGATCTAGGGATGGAAGGCAATGGATTTGGTCAATCTTGATGTCCATCATGGACCAAGGGTTAAACCATAAAATACTGAGGAACCAACTATCCCTATCAGGAAATATGGTCTTTGGAAACCTAAAATGAATCAAAATATGCTCGAAGAAGAGCTTATGAGTGGATTTTGTTGTGACACTCTTCTTATAGGGTGTCAAAATTCCCATCCTAAGGAAGCGATCAACAACAACAAAAACACATTCATTACCATGCTCCACTGACGAAGAAAATCATGACATAAAATCCATGGGCACTAAATCCCAAGGATTACCTAGAGTAGGAAAAAGCCTACAACTGGTGTAGATGGCCATTTCCTTTGGCAGAATATAATTCTTCCACTATTTATAGGCTTCGACAATAGAATGAAACTCGTTGTTATAAATTGGGTATCTATGAAACCCATTATAGAGTGTTTGACTGTGATAAACCATTCAACATTTGTTTTCATGTGCACATCACTTCGATGACATGAACAATTGGCTCATAGGGTCCTTGTTGTGTAAACATTCATCGATGAAAGCTACTTCCCCGATGAGATAGAAGTGAAAATTGATAGTTGTAAAGGTTAAAAAATGACGTGAACCTTGACTTGGTAACTTGTAACTTGTTAAGTCGGATAAGTTGAAATTGGACATGAGTAGCCTAAGATGAGTTATAGCCAGTTCTTAGGTGAACAAGACATAGTCTAGTTGTAGTAATTGTAAATTGGTCAAGTTGTTTTAGTTGAGGAAGGACTTGGATGGGTTCCCAAGTCCCCAAAAAAGTAAGGGTAGTTGAGAGGGCATGGATCTGAAATGGGGCACTAAAGGCTTCTTTTCAATCAGCAAGAACCTCTCCCACTCCAAAACTTAAACAATTTCCAAGGTCTTGCTTATGATTGATAATTTGCGGAATTAAAAGAACTTGAAATAGGTGTATGATTTTAGTTTTCCTTTAACTAACCAAATGCCTTAAGCTTATTTGCTTAAACTGATATGCATCATATAACAGTGACACAGTGCAGCAAATAAACACCATACACATAACAAAAATATAATTAGGAGTTCACCCAAACCTCTTAGGATACGTCTCCATGAGCTCTAGTTAACTCAACTAGGCTCTTTGGGATTATGGCTTGAATTATTTTACAAGTTCCACACTCAACTCCATAGGTTTACAACTAAACCAATGGGCTTAGAATTCCATGTTTATCCCCAGCTATTTGGCTCTCTAGCTCTCTGGCTCTTGGCTCTCATTTTTTGGCTCTTGGCTCTTGGCTCTTGGCTCTCGGCTCTGGCTCTCGGCTCTTGGCTCTCAGCTCTTGGTTCTCGACTCTGGCTCTTGGCTCTTGGCTCTTGGCTTTTGACTCTTGGCTCTTGGCTCTGGCTCTCAGCTCTTATCTCTTGGCTCTTGGCTCTCAACTCTGGCTCTTAGTTGCTGGCTCTCGGGTCTTGCTCTTAGCTCTAGCTCTTGCTCTCAGCTCTAGCTCTTTCTCTCGACTCTAGCTCTAGCTCTCAGATCTGGCTCTTTGCTCTTGGCTCTTGGCTCTTTGCCTAACTGTGAGCTCCCTAAAGGCAAACTTTCTCTCTCAAGGGAAAACTTCTGAAGGCTCTCTGGCCTTTGAAAAATCCTCTGACTCTACGACTTCCATCCATTCCTTGTCTGTTCCACTCTGTGCAATCATTCCTCTGTATCTTTGAGGCTTTTTCTATTCCCTATGGCTCTGTGTCTAGCCCTCTGGCTCTGTGACTCTATGGCTTTGCATCTGGCCATCTGGCTTTGTGTGTTACATAGCGCATTCCTATTACAGTGCATCACTATTACAGGAAACACATCATTGTTACAAAATTCCCACTTACAGCATGTCACAATGATTTTATAGCAAGGACAGTTTACAAAGGAATCGCCAGCCTTTCTTCAGATAAAATACTGAAAACAACCATACTTCTAATACATAGAGGTATTCGGATTTACACAGGAAAACATGAGCAAAACGACTTACATCGAAACTCAAATAATATCAAGTCGCATCTATAATCTCTTTCAGGTCCACGCTTTATCGCATATCACATTGGCATGGCTCCTTTGTGTTGCGATCTGATCGTTGATCGCATATCGCAAGTTGCATGTGCATTGGCCCTTCTATTGAGGATTTTTTGATCGTCGATCCAATCACACTATCGCAATCACATATTGGCATTGTCGCATATTAGTGCTATCACATCAGCGTATGTCACATGTAACGACCCTTTTTATTGGGGATCCACCGATCGCCAATCGCATTGGCGTATCGCTATCGGCCCTTCGCAATGTTATGGGTCCTCCCCCTTGGGTTATGTGCGATGTGATATTACGATATGAAAAATTGCAATCGCATATCATTGCATCCTTCAGCCTGTGGTAAGTTCACTTCTTTGCTTTTCCTCCAATGCAATTTCCTCTAAGGAACATGTATTTCCCTTAAGTCCCATTTAATGAGAAATTGCCTCCTTTTCTAAGGACATTGGGAAAATTTCTTTTTATAATAACTTCTTCATCCAAACTCTATTTTATCCCATTCAAATTGTGTTAGATTCAGAATGAAGAGATCTATGCAATGAGACTATTTTCAGGAGCATGTTTTGACTTTCATTTTTGAGCATTTAGAAAGTCCTCGAGGATCATTTTCTAATCACGCCTCCCCACTGGGAATCTTTTGGACACCAAAAGACTGATATACTCATATGAACAGTAGATGAGAGTAACAACACCCTCTTCTTTTAGCCTCCATACACTTGCTTTGCATAGCTAGTGCCTCTGAGCCAAAACTCAAAGATCAACAACACTTTCCTTCCTAGATGTGCTTTTCCTCCGGTTGAAAATTGTCTTCCTCCTTGACTTCATGCAAAAATCCTACTGAGAAGGTTACAATAGGTAATTTGAACTTCTCTCCCTGGGTCATTGATCCAAGTTGGCTCAAAAAAATGTGAAGTTACATCTTCTTCACAAAAATTTACATTTGTATCTATTTGACATATTGTCAACAACAACTGTTAACAACAACAAAATTACAGACAACAACTGGATGGCCTAAACTTCTGCTTCAACAAAAGAAACATATTTTCACATCTTGTGAATTACCTCCAGGTCTTTACATCTATATGCAAATGATGGACTAGATAACAAGCCCGATATTACATGCATGTTTAAAAATAAAGCAATCAACTCTTCAAGTTAATCACACATACATGTTCAAATCAAATAAAATCATCAGCATCCCTGTGTCCATGCACATCATTCTCATGCATGCATCTCATCTTTTAGATTTCACTTAAGTACATTATACTTTTGAAGCTGAAATGAATATAATGTTGCAGCAATAAAGTGAGTCTCCTACTCAACTTTTCCATTCACCTTCTTGGTAAAATCCTGCAACTTGCATCTCATTGACAAAAAAATGCAAATAGATGTGATACATTTCATTTCACATCCAAAGATATGCAACTTTAATTGGATAATAACTCTAACCATTTCTTACCAATCCATTTCAAAGGTCCTTCCTTTGTCTGCACATCAACAAACATGTGAATCATCTTGAAACACATCATTTATGGAAACTTCCTTTCCATTCCTGCCATTCTCTCTTTCCACCTTCTTCAACTGTTGTGGAAGCATTGTTGGATTCAGATTCCAACACCTTTCAACAATATGTCCTTGCTTATGGCAGTAAGTGCAACACATGTTGGACCTTTAGCTTCTTGCTTCTTTTCCTTCCAAAGTTTCCTACATGTGGCCATCCTCTTCCAACAGCTAGAAACATTATGGTTATCCCAACCACAAAAGGAACATGAAATTATTTTCCAATTCTTATATGGAAATTTATCATGCTTAACATAATCAAAAGGAATATGATTAGAACCAGATTTATACCTTACTTTTTCACCTTTATTACCTTCATGAGGAGGTGAATTGAATGAAGAAGTAGCTCCCTTTGGAACACCATCAATCTCTTCAAGGCTTTCAGAGTTTCCACAACTCTCTGGTTCAAGTGCATGATTATGAACGCCTTCTTCCTAAAAATGATGTTTCAAGCTATTGCATTCCCCATGAATACAATCTTTACACTCTTGAGGTAGAATACCTGAAATGAAACTCCTTCTAGGAACTATTTCATTTGCCTTCATGGCTGCTTTAGAAATTTCTCCATAAGATTGTCCTTAGCCAAGGCCCAAATACTTAGACCTTTCCTCAACCATTATTGGCTCAACTATACCCTGTGCATGTTTACCCAAGCATTTTCCTTCATAGCCCATCTTGGACATTAACTTGGAACCTATGCCTCTTGTATGTTTTTCAAAATAACCAATATAAACATTCTTAGAGGAAATTAAAGACAAAGTGGAATTATTTACCCCTTCTTCAAGCTAATACTTGACTAAGGTTTCTTTGGCAACAAGGAGTTGTGTCTCCAACTCATGCATCCTTTCCAAGTTCATATTTGCAATATGAAGTTGGCCTTCCACTTGCTGCAATTTGTTAGAAAGAAACTTTTGCTCTTCCTTCATGGAATTCAACTACTCTCGAAGTTCAACACTCAATTATCTCACCATGTCCATCATGATGAAGAAGTCTTGCTTCATGTCTTTATCACAGAATCTTGTGATGAAGGAGGGTTTTGAGGACTCACTTGTAGAAGTTGTCATGATCAAAATGAACAAAAGAACTTCAAACAAGATTGACAAGGAGTTTATTCAAGCAACCTTTTGCAACAAACCTCTTGTGCTTCCAGGATTTCTTTGAGGTCCTTTGGGATAAGAAGAATGCCTTCAGCTCTTCTTCCTTCTTGTCCTCTCCTGTACTTACCTATCAATAGCTTTCCCTGAACCTTTGCAAACTCAAACAACAATCAATTTACAAACATTCAAAAAATCATTCCTTGACTGTTTAAACACCTTTCAAGTTAAGTAAGTAAATAGATTACTCTATCAATCAAGCATTCTAATCTGATACCACTTGCATCATGATACAACCTGCTCTAGGATAACTTCACTCTGATATAACCAGTTCTGGTACCACCTTCTTGAAAGGTGGGGTTAATTAACCTGATGCTCTGATACCAGCTGCTCTAGTATAACTTGGGCTCTAATACCAGATAATCTGAAATGGGGCACTAAAGGCTTCTTTTCAATCAACAAGAACCTCTCCCACTCCAAAGCTTAAACAATTTCCAAGATCTTTCTTATGATTAATAATTTGCAGATTAAAAGAACTTGAAATAGGTGTATGCTTTTAGTTTTCCTTTAACTAACCAAATGCCTTAATTTTATTTGCTTAAACTGATATGTAGCATATAACAGTGAAACAGTGCAACAAATAAACATCATACACATAACAACAATATAATTTGGAGTTCAACCAAACCTCTTGGGCTACGTCTCTATGAGCTCTAGTCAACTCAACTAAGATATTTGGGATTATGGCTTCAATTCTTTTACAAGTTCCACACTCAACTCCGTAGGTTTACAACTAAACCAATGGGCTTAGAATGCCATCTCAGCTCTTTGGCTCTTGGCTCTTGGCTCTTGGTTCTTGTCTCTCAGATCTCGCTCTCGGCTTTTGTCTCTCGGTTCTTGGCTCTCGGCTCTTGGCTCTCGACTCTTGGCTCTCAACTCTAGCTCTGAGCTCTTGGCTCTTGGCTCTCAACTCTTGCTCTCGGCTCTGGCTCTCGGCTCTAGCTCTCGGCTCTGGCTCTTTTTTCTTGGATCTCGACTCTTTGCCCAGTTATGAGCTCCCTAAAGGGAAACTTGCTCTCTCAAGGGAAAACTTCTGAAGGGAGACTAGCTTCTTCGCTTGGCTCTCCAACCTTTGAAGAATCCTCAGAATCTACGGCTTCCATCCATTCCTTGTCTGTTCTGATCTATGCAATCATTCCTCTATGGCTCTAAGGCTTTTTCTACTCCCTATGGCTCTGTGTCTAGCCCTTTGGCTCTGTGGCTCTATGGCTCTGCGTCTGGCCATCTGGCTCTGTGTGTTACATAACCCATTCCTGTTACAGCGCATCAATGTTACAGGAAATGAATCATTGTTATAAAACACCTGCTTACAGCATGGCATAATGATTTTAGAATAGGGACAATTTACAAAAGAATCAATGGCATTTCTTCAGATGAAATCCCGAAAATGACCATACTTCCAATACATAGAGGTATTCAGATTTACACAGGAAAACATGAGCGAAACGACTTACATCGGAACTCAAATAATATCAAGTCACATCTATAATCCCTTTCAAGTCTGCACTTTATCACATATCACATTGGCATGGCTCCTTTTTGTTGCGATTCAATCACCAATCGTCGATCGCATATCGAAAGTCACATGTGCATTGGCCCTTGTATCGAGGATTTGTCGATCGCCAATCGCGCTATCAAAATAGCATATCAGCGCTGTCACATATCGGCACCATCGCATCGGTGTATCAGATCGGCATTTGTCACATGTAACATCCCTTTGTATTGGGGATCCATCGATTGCCAAATTCCAATCACATTGGCGTATCACTATCGGCCCTTCGTAATGCTACGAGTCCTTCCCCTTGGGTTATGTGCAATTCAATATTGCAATGCGACAAATCAAAATCGCATATCACTACATCCTTTAGCCTACAGTAAGTCCGTTCCTTTGCTTTTGCTCCGATGTGATTTACTCTAAGAACATGTATTTCCCTTAAGTCCCATTTAATGAGAAATTGCCTCCTTTTCTAAGGACATTGGGCAAATTTCGTTTTACAATAACTTCTTTATCCGAAGTCCATTTTAGCCCATTCAAATTTTGTTAGATTCAAAATAAAGATATCTATGCAATGCGACTATTTTCAGAAGCATCGTTTGACTTTAATTTTTGAGCATTTAGAAATTCCTTGAGGATCATTTTCTGATCATGCATGATAGCTACGGAGTGCCAGGGCATGCTAATGAATGAAAAGGCATCCCAAGGAATGAAAAGTCATCCTAACACATGCCAGATAGTGTGAATACATAATAAGGAGTGTTGGGGAGTTCCAAGGCATCACAAGGGAGAACTAGGTCAAAATTCATGGAAATGAATGAATATGAGTGTGTGCCAAGGAGTGTCAGTGAATTCTAGGTGTCCCAAGGATGAAGTGTACTAGGAGATGTTCATAATAGGACTTGTAGGAGGTAATCCTATGGTTTTGATAAGGGGCTACACAAATTAGTTTCAAACAAAGGGATACTTTGGGTTGGGCACAACACTATTTTTCCAATGCCTTGATTGGATTCCCAAGCCACAAAAAAAGTAAGGTTGTCTGTGAGGGCATGGCAAAAAATTGTTAAGGTGTTTTAGGGAATGCTAGGAAGTACTAACACATTCTAGGTAGTTCCAAGGAATGTCAGGCATGCCAAGATGTACCAAGTTCTAAGGCTTGCTAAGATGTGTCAAGTGCTAGGGTTTGGCGTGAACACATTCTGAGGAGTGTTAGGACCAGGTGTCAGGGAAACACAAGGGAGCACTAGTTTCAAATTGATTGAAATGAAGTGTCAATTAGTTCCAGGTGTGCTAAGGAGGGAGTAAAAAGATATGTTAGACAATTCCAAGGCATGCTAGAGTTTTAGGGAAGCATACTAATATGTACTAAGTTCCAAGGTGTGCCAATGTGTGCTGAGTGTTAGGGAGTGTCAGGGAAGCACTAGGGAGAACTAGGTAAAAATGCATGGAAATGAATGAATAAGTGTGTGTGACAAGGAGTGCCAGTGAGTTCCATGTGTGTTAAGGAGGGAATTCCATGGAATGCTAGGTAGCACTAAGTCATGCTAGCGTGCCAAAGCGGTATGTGGCCAAGATGTGCCAAGTGCCAGGGTGTACCAACACATGCTATGGAGTGTTAGGGAAACACAAGGGAGCACTAGGTCAAAATAATGCATGCAAATGAACGATTAAGAGTTTGTGACAGGAAGTGTCAGTGAATTCTAGGTGTGCTAAGGAGGGAGTGATAAGGTATGTTAGGCATTGTTAAGGCATGTTAGAGGGCAGGGAAACACACCAAGGTGTGTCAAGTGTTAGGGTTTGCTAGCAAATGCCAAGGAGTGCTATTGAGTGCCAACGAAATGAAAGTGAGCACTAGTTTTAAATGCATGGAAATAGATGAATAAAAGTGTGTGACAGGGAGTGCCAACGAGTTTTAGTTGTGCTAAGGAGGAGTGAAAATGTATGATAGGAAGTGTCAAGGCATCTTAGAGTACCAGGTCATGTCAGGGAGTGGTAGGGTGTGTTAGGGAGTGCCAAAGAATTCCAAGGAACGCATGGGATGCTAACACGTGCCACATAGTGGAAACGTATTGTTAGACATGCCAGGTGTTATGGCATGTCAAGATGTAAACTATGTTGCTTATTTGTTTGTATAGCCAATGTTGGATGTGAGCCTTGACTTAGTAACTTGTTAAGAGGGATGAGTTAAGATTGGACATGAGTAGCCAAAGATGATTTATAGGTCACTCTTAGGTAAACAGGGCATAGTCTAGTTGTAGTACCTGTAACTTAGCCAAGTTGTTGTAGTCAAAGCAAGACTTGGTTGGGTTCCCAGGTATAAAATAAAATAAGGGTAGTAGTGAGGGCATGATAGATAAGGAGTGATTGGGTGTGCAAAGGAATGAAAAGGTGTTCTAACACGTGCCAGACAATTTCAATGCATGTTGAGGAGTTTTGGGGAGTTCCAGGGCATCATAAGGGAGAATTAGGTTAAAATGCATGGAAACAAATGAATAAGAGTGTTTTTCAGGGAGTGTTAGTGAATTCCAGGTGTCCCAAGGATGAAGTGTTTTAAGAGAATTTTAGAATAGGAATTGAAGGAGGAAAGCCTAAGATTGTGATAAGGGGATGGACAAAGCAGTTTCAAACAAAGGGATACTTTGGGCTAAGCACAACACTATTTTTTCAATGACTTGGTTGGGTTCCAAAGTCACAAAAAAAGTAAGACTATCTATGAGGGCATGACAACTAGGTAGTGCTAAGGTGTGCAGGGAATTCCATGAAGTTCTAACACATGCTAGAGACTTTTAAGGCATGTTATTCATGCCAAGACATGCAAAGTGATAAGATGTGTTAGGTGCTATGTTGTGGTGCCAACACATGTTGGGGAGTGCCAGGGAAATACAAGGGAGAACTAGTTTCAATTTCATGGAAATGAATGAATAAGAGTGTGTGATAGGGAGTTTTAGCAAGTTCTAGGTGTGTTAAGAAGGGAATGACAAGGTATGCTAAGCAGTGCCAAGGTACGATAGAGTGCTAGGAAAGCATGCCAATATGTTCCAAGTGACAAGGTGTGCCAATGTGTGCCAAGGAGTGTTAGGGAGTGCTAGGGAAACACAAGGGAGCACTATGTCATAATGCATGGAAATGAATGAATAAGAGTGTATGACAAGGAGTGTCAGTGAGTTCCAAGTGTGCTAAGGAGGAGTGACAAGGCATGCGTGGCAGTGCAAAGGACTGTTAGAGTGTTTGGGCAGCATGCGGTCAAGATGTGCCAAAATGTGCGAGGATGTGTTAGTTGGGAGTGTGTCGAGGAGTGTTAATGAGTGCTAGTTGTCATGCCATGGAGGGAGTGACAAGGTATGCTAAGCATGGCTAAAGGAATGCCAGGGAATATTAAGGCATGTCAAGAAGTGCTAGAGTGTGCTAGGTAGTTCTGCGGTGTGCTAACATGTGTTAAATAGTGCAAGGCATGCCAGGTGCTAAGACATGCTAGGATGTGCAGGGTGCCAGAGTATGCTAATATGCGGCAAGGAGTTTCAAGGCAGCAAAAGGAATAACCAACATAAAATGTAAGGAAATGAACACATAAGAGGGTCAATAAGTCAGGACTTTATCTTTTTCAAAAGGGACAAGCTAGGCACACTAATAATATGTTCCAAGACACGCCAAGTGCTAATGGTTGTCAATGAAATATTATGCCAAGGTGTTCCAGGGCATGTTAGGGACTACAGAGCATGCCAACACATGATACGGGAGTGTTACGCTATGTTAGGTCATGCCAACATGTGCTTGGGTGTCCTACTCATGGCAAGATAATCTAGGTACAAATATGTTCTAGGTACAAAGATGTTCTAAGACATGCGAGGTGCCAAGGAATGTTAGTGTATTGTTCCAAATAATGTTAAGGTGTGCCATGAGTGTTGAAGAGTGCTTATAGGTCTCTCTCATTAATATAATTGACAAAGCTTGATTATGTATTAAATAATATAGTTCCTACACACACTAGTGAAACTTTATTTAAAGGAAAATTTCTAGATAATAAAAATAATAGAGATGAATCATGTGTTGACTCATAGGAAAATTAAATTCTTATGACTTGAGGGAAATGATATACACTAATTACTTCTTAAAAAATTGACTAACTATAACCACTGTGACCTTGGACACATAATGAAAAAGACTCCACAACAATGGTCTTAAATCGTTATCTTTTGACAAAAAATATAGTAACAGGCACATAGTGCCATCAAAAACTCATTGGAATGATCAATGATGACGAACATTTTTTGACTGTCACCAAAAGTAACCAAAAAGAGCATTGGTGAGGGTCAGTAAAATATCATCACTAAAAGTGTCACCAAAGAGAGAATTAGTGATGGGCCTCTAATGACCCTCACCAAAAGTGTCACCAAAGAGAGAATTAGTGATGGGCCTTTAACGACCCTCACCAAAAGTGTCATTGGAAATGGCTTTGGTGACAAACCTTAAAGGACCATCACTATATACGCTTACAGCAACATATTTTTAAAGATCATCACCATATGAGACATTAGTGATGGACCTTAAAGGTTGGTCACAGGCATGAAGCATCATCAAAAACTCATTAGAATGATTAATGATGATGAACATTTTTTTACTATCACCAAAGTAGCCAAAAAGAGCATTGGTGAGGGTCAATAAAAGATCATCACTAAAAGTGTCACCAAAGAGAGAATTAGTGATGGGCCTTTAACGACCCTCACCAAAAGTGTCACCAAAGAGAGAATTAATGACAGACCTTTAACAACCTCACCAAAAGTGCCATTAAAAATGGATTTGGTGACAAACCTTAAAGGACTATCACTATATACACTTACAACAACACTTTTTTAAATACCATCACCATATGTGACATTTGTGATGGACCTTAAAGGTCTGACATGGGCATGACCCTCACTAATGACCTTTTTTCTTGTAGTTCATGTTTCGTTTTTAGCAGCGTGGTGATTTCGAGATCCTCAATCAATGGTCCTTGAACCTCGCGATAACCTTCTATTTTTGGAATGCTAATATTTCATGGGTCCTCATCATCCTCCTCAACATTTACATTGTAACACTCCAGTGCACAACTCAGCTGTGTCACCCATTCTAGCTGAAGCACTTGCATTGGATCCTAGGGTATTTTGACGATAGGTGTTTTTACTGCTTGTACCGCATCATCAACAGTATCTCACTAATGATATTCAAACGTGAAAGTTAACAAAAATCCCTCACACAAGATATCCCATTCGCTCATACCATGGCGAGCTCTGTCTTAGTGTACCAATTCATGGGTATGATATCCAGAGTATGATAGAAAAAATGCACCCATTCAGGCTATGGCTCTTCCCCATAGACCTTGGTCCATTTCGCGAGGTTTATACATGGATCATCCTGTCCATCATAATTTTCTGCTAACTACATATGTGGTTTCCCAAATCATAGGCACATCATCCTTCTACATCTGTTTCAGTCCTCAAAGATGCTTTGATGTGTACCCCACTACCTTGCAGGTGTAGTGCGCAGTGCCCATTTTAGAGCATCAAACTGTTGTTGTTCTAGTACTTCACTTTCAAATTTGTTCACAAATTCATCCACCACTATCAACCCATCATACATTGGCAGATCCCTTATCTCTATTATCACGCAGTGCAATGATCTTACCATCATGTTGTAATTGAGCATGGTTACCTTGTGTAACTAGTTCTGTGATCGTTCTATTTCTTCATCCGAATCCGAAGTTCAAGAGATTTCATGCTCCCATGAAATCTTACCATCTGCTGTTGGATTCACCCAATCCTTCTCTCAAGTGGTTATCTTGTAGATACAGTTGAGATCATCATCACTATCATCATCGCGTACCATTTCTATGTAGGGCACGCCTTCCGCAGGGTCTAAAGGTACCACTACACATAGTGAATTTTTCTCAAAAATCATCTTGCACTTCTTCAAGTTTATGACTCTGTTCATATCAGCGACCCAGACGATTCCTAGTAGCACAGGATAGGGATTGTTGTCATCGACAATCTCTATCAATTCGAAATATGCCAATGTGCTCGCACCTTTGATGTCTATTGTTATTCCTTGCAATCTCCCCATTAGTAGGATCTCCTGTTGGTTCGCCATTCACAATTGAATAGGGGACCATTGCAACATGGGCCTGTCCATGCATTCCCATGTCTGCTTTGGCAATACATTCACGTCCGATCCTAGATCTAGAATCACTTGACCCTTTTCATATTCTCCGATTTGCACAGTCAAATTCATTTCCCTTCCTGTTCGCGATGTGTGTTTTCCAAGCTTCCAGACTATGCGCAGTTCTCCTGACTCAATGCACCTAGTGATAAGTTCATGCAGTCCTTTCAAAGCCTTGCTGTCACATAGAAGCTTCATACATGTCTCTAGAAAGATAGTGAGAATTGAAGGATCCATCCTCGGTTCTAGTTGATCCTTACTACCTGAAGTGGAGGCCTACGTAAAGCTCTTCTTAGCTTCCATGAATGTCTCCTTTGTACGCTCCAAATCAAATTTAGGTTCCTTTGTAGGATCCTTGTGAACCCATGCACTTTCTTCTGGCCTACTTACCTTTGTCATCGACTATTGTGATACCACTTCGAATCATGATGTTTACATTTGGGTCCTCTTCGTGTGGCTCAGACCTCATCATTTGTAGGTTTTGAGTCGAGGGAGGTTGGAGTACTCCTTTATCGCACAACCTTGCTATCACTGTAGGGAAGTCATCTGTCTCATGATAAAATTGGGTACAATATAAACATGATGCTCTCATCGAATTTGTACAATCACAGGCATAATGCCTTGTCCCTCCACAAATATAACAAGTAAGTTGTCCACGACCTCTTCATGGTCCCATTCCACCTCAACCTCGTCCATGCCCCTGAAATCTAGTGCATGTCATCCCTACATTTGGATCAAGGGCTCATGTTTCGGTCTATACTCTATAGGCAGGAGTCTGATCCATCATAAGCTCATAACTTCTACAAGTGCGCTCATCATGGCCTATAGACCTGCAGAAATTATAGAACAATTGTTGGGACATCTACGTATACTTCTGTAATAGGTGACAGTTATTTGTAGTGTGTTCCTCCTATCTGAAAATTGTGCACCATAATGCAGGCATCGCGATCGATCCTACCTGTTCCTCTAGTCTTAATGGAATCAACGCTCCTCCCACCAAGTAATTCGCAAAGATTGGACAGTGGTCCTTGTCATGCCCTAGCCTTCGCATTTTATCTACCATACCTCCTCGTGCACCTCTGGCCGAGTTGTCCTGTCCTATTTCAAACTCTACATTTCCAGACACAAATTTTGCAGTTACACGTGGATTTGTTGGACTCCCAGACCAGGATCTTGTATTGGGGTCTCATGCAGTCTCATTGCAATCTCCAAAGATTCGACTTGGGTGGATAGCTTATGCTATAATAGTGTCATCCTTAAATGTAGTGTTAGTGACACTACAAACCATGCACAGTGTTGTCCATCCGTTAAGGTCATGTTGGATTCCCGAATCATACTCTTGAGTCTCTGGTCCAGATCCCATGGGGTCTCGCCTAGAAGCATCGTGATTTCCTTAAACCCGATAATCAATTGTGTCTCTAATTTTGGTCTGCTAAATTCCCTATTCAACGCGGCCTGGATATCTATAATCCCCACATTTGGATGGTCATTAGAATGCTTAATGTACCATGTTAGTGTGCGATCCTGTAATGTGCTTACCAACGATGTTTTTTTTATATTTTCATCCACGACTCCTCGTGCTTCCCATACAACCTTTACTACAAACCAAAATTGGTCTGGATCTTCATTCCCTACTCCTTTGAATATTGGCAATTTTATCGCGCTCACCATATTGAACTGTGTTGGTGGCAAAGGTGGTGTGGACGAAGATAGGGGTGATGATGGTGAAACCGGTGGTGGTGTAGGTGGGGGTGGTATGCATGGAATTTGCTGCCTTATCAGACTAATCATGCTTCTCGAAGAGACTTTCGCGAGCTCTTCCTCACTTTCCCACCGTGGCGAAATCAAGGGGCAATTTTCTATTTCTACGCGTCCTTCATTTCTATAGATCTTCCCACTCTGCGTAGCCCAAAACATCAATTTATTTTCATAAGCTGATTTTCACAAAATAGCATTTTAATCCAAGTGTTGAACGATTTAATGTACTTACCTCGCAGTCCCTTGAGGAAGCGTCATTATGCCTCACTGTAGCTAATGGTTGTATCTACCGTGAACTCAATGATAAACCCTCCTATAATTCGATCGAGCCAATGGTCCACAACACACAATAGCATGTTACACAACAATTTGTCACCTTCCCTGTTACCCCTCTCCCACATCTTGGAGGACTCATTCTAGGACCTATGAGAAGTGACATGACCTGCAAACACTTTCATTGCATTCCCCTAAACATGAACTTCATTTGCCCTGAAGACATCTCCTACTTAAAACCACTAAAAATAGCTCTTTGTCCATTGGCGCGGTTCTATAGTGCAACCCTCGCACCAATGGGGGAAATCCTCCAAAGAGGGCGTGCTAGTTGGCGCTCTGTCACAAAACTATGGTTGTATTCTTCTTTGATTATTATCAATAAACGACTATTGTTATGGTTACACTGTTATTGTTTTTTGTAATGATGATGAGTTATATCCTTTCTGACTGATATATAGTTTCATATGTTGGATTTTATGCTCGTGTTTGTGTCGTTCTTTGTATGTGCAGGTGTCCATTCACAGAGATCATGGGGATCGTGATCTACCAGAGCAAAGGAATGGGAGCATCACCTCTTCTACAAGCACTAGCGTTGGAATCCAGGTAGGCTCTCATCATTGGTATTTAATTTGCAATTAGGAACTTGCGCAGTAACATTGTGTGATTGTTACTAGACCCGGTCTGGGCTAGTAGTGATCACACAATGCTACCGCGCAAGTTCCTAATTGAAAATTAAAGACCAATGATGAGGGCCTACCTAGATTCCAACGCTAGAGCTTGTAGAAGAGGTGACGCTCCCGTTCCTTTGCTCTAGAAGATCACGATCCCCACGATCTCCGTGAATGAACACCTGCACATACAAAGAATGACACAAACATGAGCATAAAATCCAACGTATGCAACTATATATCAGTTACAAAGGATATAACTCATCATCATTACAAATAACAATAAGAATGGAACCATAAAAATAGTCGTTTATTGATAATAATCAAAGAATAATACAACCATAGTTCTTACGTTAGATCCTCCTTTGGCTAGGTGATCAGCTACACATGTCTTGCAAAGCTTTTTGGGAGTAGGAACAAGCCTCTCTCTCCTTGGTTATTGGACAAGAATCTCCTTACTTAGATTTCGCCTTATGGGGATGAAGAAGGCTCTTGTAGCATGAAGCTCTTGGAAACTTTGACAATTCTAAATCTCTGGAACTCTGGAACTAGCTTTCCAAGGAAAATGGACAAGCTTTTATAAATGGAGGAAGGGGATTTGGGATCAACCACAATAATCATGGGATTGGCTCTATCATCAAGGAAGCTTCCATGAGAGGTGGAAAACCACTTCCTCTCTATGGAAACTCGTAGCCAAACCACCCAACTCAAGATAGGTTCATTCCAGGAATTTGTTACGATGAATCTTTCGTTGTTTGTTTGTTAAAAAACACCATTGATTATGGTTGGTGCAAATACGATTCTGTGACAGAGTGCCAACTTGCACGCCCTCTTAGGAGGATTTCCCTCATTGGCGCGAGGGCTGCACTATAGAACCACACCAATGGAAAAAGGGCTATTTTTAGGGGTTTTAAGCAGGATATGTCTTCAGGGAAAATGAATTTCATGTTCAGGGGAATGCAATGCAAGTGTTTGCATGTCATGTCACTTCTCATAGGTCCCGGAATGAGTCCTCCAAGATGCAGGAGAGGGGTAACAGGGACGTGTTTGCTTGGTCTTACGAAGAAATGCTTGGCATCGAACCAAGCATCGTGGTGCATGAGATACACACATATACGGGAGCTAAGCCTGTCTGACAACATTTACGCCCCGTGCACCCCCGAAAGGCTGCAGCCATCAAAGTGGAAGTCGAAAAGCTTCTCAAGGATAGCTTTATCTACCCCATCCCACTCATAGATTGGGTCTCCAATATTGTCCCTGTGAATAAAAAGCAGGGTACCATCAGGGTCTGTGTTGATTACCGTGATATTAATCGAGCCTGTCCCAAGGATAAGTACCCCATACCCTTCATTGACCAGCTCATTAATGAGTGTGCTGGAAGTGAGATATACTCATTTATGGACGGTTTCTCTGGTTATAACCACATTAATATTGCACCAGCCGATCAGCACAAAATTGCTTTTATCTGTCTGTGGGGCACTTTCTCTTACAAAAATCTCCATTTCACTTTGAATAATGTCGGTGCTACCTTCCAACGTGCGATGTCTTATGCATTCCATGATATTCAAAACATCGTTCAACCTTACCTGGATGATCTACCAGCTCATTCAGCTAAGCATCAAGACCATCCCACTCATCTCCGCGAAATCTTTCTCCGCTCTCGACACTACCGTATTTGGCTCAACCCGCATAAGTGTGTCTTCTGCATAGAGTCTGGTAGACTTCTCAGGTTCATCGTCTCCTGAGAGGGCATCCATCTAGATCCCCTTAAAGTCGAGGCCATTCTGAATCTTCCTCCCCCTACTTCTTTGTAGAAATTGCAAAGCTTACAGGGTAAAGAAAATTTTTTACGACGCTTCATTCCGAACTATGCCGAGGTGGCCAAAGGCTTTATGTGGTTACTAAAGTGGGACACCCCTTTTCATTGGGATGCCACCACTCAAGATTCCTTCGAGCACCTCAAGGCTCTCCTCGTTTCCCCTCCTTTGTTGCGTCCTCTTAATTACCATCGTGATTACACCTTGTATCTGGCCGTTGCCAATACCACTATTGGCATGGTTCTTATTCAAGATGATGATGATGGCATTGAGCATGTCATTTATTATCTCAGCCACAATTTATTAGATACGGAATCGCGGTATGCTCACATCGATAAGTTGGCATTGGCCGTTGTTTGTGCCTTCCAACGCTTCCGCATTATATCTTGTTGCGTGCTACGATAGTGATTTCTGATTGCAACCCAATGACGTACATCTTATCACGTTAGCTGTTGGGGGGAAAGTACTCAAAGTGGGCTGTTATCCTCCAAGAGTTCGACTTGGAATTCACTACTGCCAAGTCCAAGAAATCCCTTGTCTTCGCTGAATTGTTGTGCTCTTTGCCATCTCTTACCGCACCCTCTCAATTAGAGGACCATATTCCGGACGAAACCCTCTTCTTAATGAGCCCCATCGATCCCTGGTACGAGGATATCATTGTCTATTTACAGATGTCCTCTTTTCATCCCGAGACATCTAAGGATGCTCGATGATGGATTAGCCATCAATCTCAACCATACCGCATTGTTAGGGACACCCTGTACCATCTCAGCATTGATTATGTTCTCCGATGATGCTTAACACTCGAGGAAGCTAAGAGAGTTTTAAATGACTGCCATTCTGGCGCCTGTGGTGGTCACATGTCCGGATATGCTACTGCTCAGAAAATCCTCTGCACTGGTTCCTTTTGGCCCTCCATCTTTAAGGACCGTGTTACACAAAAATATCGTCACCTTGATTATTTGCAGTCAGTATGGGTCTATCATCACTTGTACTGTCCTCCTAAGCAAGTCTCAGACCTTAGCTCTTCAAAATAAGCTTTAGAAATGAGAGAAAGACATCAAAAAACAATGTAACTCTGGTTTTGCACTTTCTCTCACTTTTGCCTGTGGGTCCGCACCCTTTGTTCATATTACCTGCGTACTTATACGCTCTGTCTGTAAAGGGGAGGGTGCGTACCCCTGTGAAAGTCAAAAGGCACAATTTTTATCTTAACAAACTCACTTTGGGTTAATTCTAGATGATTCTAGAAGGAATTTTGACGTGGATTGTTCGCTCCAAAGTGGTTCATGCATCCCAAAAGAGAAAGAGCTAATCCCTTGTTAGGAGGAGCTATCCCTTTGAAGGAGGATTCTATCCCTTTGAAGGAGGACCTAGTAACTTCCCTCCATTGCACTATAAATTGAGGCATTGGGTTAGTGCCTAGAGAGGTTAGAAGCTGAACATTTTTAGGGTAAATGCTGGTGAAATCAAGACTTCCTATTTGAGCTTAAGAGGAGAGATCACATACCTTTTTGGCTTCATTGGGGAGTGAGTGAAACTTGTCAAAGTAGAGGGGACTTCTTGTTGGATCCTGGGAGGATCTTGTATAGCGTCAAGGCAAAGGTTGTAAAGTTCTTCTTCTTTTGAATTAATACAATCAGATTCATTTTTCTCAGCAAGTATCTCATGTTATTTGTTTCATGGACTCCTTGACTTTCATGTTAAATATGTTTTATGATATTGGCTTTTCAGGTGCTATTTAATTTGTTTGTCTTTTTTGTGTTTGCAGGTTCGCGACAAAGGAGCGAGGGCATCCCCAAACTTGCGTTGGACATAAGGTAGGCTCTAAACACACTTGTTTGCCATTATTTATAAAAGCATATTTAGAGAAAGATAGTGTCTGGTTGGTTTGCTTGTCATTAGGTCTTCTTTAGATTCTAGGAAGGTCTATCTTGTCTGCAAGATCGACTCATTCCGCGTGACAAAATGGTGACTCTGCTGGGGACTTGATTGTTTTCCTTATTTTTCTTTGACCTAAGAAACTTGCCTTTTTGTTTCTGTTTTTGGCTTGTTGTGTGTGGAATTGGGTGGATTTAGTAAATCTAGGTTTGTTTTTGTTTTTCATTACTTTAGGAGAAGTCCACAGTTTGTGCTTGTATCACAATGCGTACCTGTACGCACTTTTACTTTGCACACAGAGCGTACACGCACCTGTGTAAACTCTGAACCTGCGTACCCTGCTAAAATTTTGAAAATTTTGAAATTTACTCTTTAAATTAGTTTTATTTTAGTGTAGCAGTTGTTATCCTCTGCCCAGACCTGCATGTGACTTGTTAAAAGCTTTCCTTGGTTTAATTTCAATGGTGTTAGGGTTTTAGGTGAAATTCCTAGGAGTTTTGCTTGTTGGGTTTGTTTTTCGATTTGGTTGTGTAGTGGCTCTGAGCTTAGAAGCTGTAGGGACTTCAGATCACCTTAGTGTCTACCAACCTTCTTATGAGTCTAACCATTTATGAAATCTCCCCTTGTTGAGGAATCCATTTTGAGTTTTCTCTTTACAAAACTTCGAAAAACTTGTGATTGAAAGTTTGGATTTTCATTTTAAAAAGAAAACAAAATTGGTTGTTCTTGACTTATTTGTGATTCTGGACAAATTGGTCCTTGGTTTGCTTATAGCCAAGTAAAACATCCTCGAAAAGACATCTTGTGAGCTTTTACTTCAAATAGGTTTTCATAGTTTGTAGATCTTAAGTTTGCTTTATTCATAGTTTTCTCAAGATTTGATTTAGTCATAGTTTTAAATTTTTTATAAAATATAAAAATCTCTTTTGAAAAAGATTTGTTTTCGTAGCATTTGAACATTTGAAGGAAAAGGGAAATTTTTGTGCAAAATAACTAGTTGTCTCGTTTTGAGTGCATTGGAACAAATACTCTTATTTTGATTTGTTTGTTAAGAAAGATTTGTGTTTACAAGCATTTGCATTCTCCAACTCTTTCCTAGCTAGAAGTTCATTGAAGAGAAAAGATTGCTTAATCATCTTAAGTGCATTTTTGTAGTGATTTGAGTCGAGTCTTTACACCACGAGTTTCATCTCCATCACCTCTTGACTTAATCAAAAACCAATAAAAATAACGCTTAAAGTAAAATCAATCTAGCAAATTTATTGTTTCTAGGGCCCTAATACACCAACATAGCTTAGGCTAGTGTCTTGGAGTAGGGAGTAATTAACTCTCCAAGACAGTAAAACAAACAAGTAGTTGTATCTTGTGGTAGGAGAGAAATCTAATTGTTGCATCTATGATCTGGGAAATCTCCTCTTAAAGGAGAAGCACGAGATCGTGTCCGAACCAGTGTGGGAATCAATCCTTCCTCATTGGGAACGACGCCAGATATTCACGTATTACAAACGGTAAACCTCGGATTAACCATTGTCGAGGAACCTGGGGTCACTTGTTACTAAACCTCAGATCATGTAGACGAGCCCCCAAGGAGATTCGCTTCTACTCTAACCATGTGACCATATCGGATCCTAGACGGTGCCCCCAGATATATATGGAGCAGTCGGTAACCACATGAATATTCTATAGGATTCTTCCTAGAGACGGTAGTGGAGAAACATGTGCCAGTCTATTCATTAAGCAGGTTGCCGGGGTAACTGTTCCAACCGCTATATCTGTATCGAACTCTGCGACGTTGGATTTCATCACCAACTAATGTTTTCGGTCCGGAAAGTCACTATTTGTGTGTGATTGATATCCTAAATTCTTTAGGCATGTGATTCAATTTGTTTGGTTCTTTAGAGGCTTTAGGTGGTTTTCATTGAGATTTTACTTTGTTTGCGTGTGAAGTAGTTAAAAGTCTTTAACTGTGGCTGAATTACCAAGGAAATCCCATAGACTTCGGGGCCAATCCCCTGAGTTTGTAAACGTGGCTAAGTTACTGAGGACGTCCCATAGACTTCGGGGCCAACCTCCTGAGGACATGCCGAGCCAGCTTGAAGGCTTGAAAGTCCTCGTAACTCCTAGTGACGGTAGAAGTGGGTCACCTAAAGAAGACGAATATTCTTTGATAGTACATTCTGATTCTCAACCGTTAGTAATTTCAGAAGTTACTGGTAGTATTGCATCTACTAGTGATATAGGTGAAGAACCTGAAGTATCTAAACCCGAATATGAAGTTGCTGCTACTCCCATATCAGAGTTTGTTTCTCCAACTTCTAGTGGTCCTAGTTTGCCTAGGGTAGAAACTGTAATTACCCAAGATCTTCCTTCTGGACTTATAGATATTGAAGAGCTTGCTATTTCAGACATCGAAGAAAGCTTTCATTTTCCAGAAGATCGACCCATCTTAGACCTTAGGGAGCGTGAATCAATCTTTTACAGTCCACCTAGGAGCAGTTCTTGGTACCGTTCACTGACTAATATTTTGGAAAATCTGGGACTAAGTTTTTCACCACCTCGTATTTTTTATCACCCAGCACCTAGAGATTACTATCCTTTATTGAATATGTCTAGCCCGTCATCCATGTTTTCTTAATCTCCGGAAGCCTATTTGTACAGCGGTCCTTCTGTTCCTGCTGGGTATCAGTCCATCTATGGTACTTTTTCGGGAGCATCTCCTCAACCTATCGAATAGAAGTTGTTAACTGGAAGTAGTGGTACTAAACCATTGAGTGTAGAAGATATTCTAATGATGTCAAGTTCTGAACCTTAAGGTGGCTAGTTACCACCTGGGGGACAACCTCAAGGTACCCAGTATGTGCCTGGGGGGCAACCTCGAGACCCAGTATATGCCTGGGGGGCAACCTCAAGGTACTCAGTTTGCGCCTGGGGGACAACCTCAAGGACAGTACATACCTACGGGACAGTACGTTCCTCAAGGTCAACCCCAGACTCAATATGTACCCCAAGGTCGACCTTAGTATCAATATGTACCCCAAGGTCAACCTCAGTATCAATATGCACCTCAAAATCAACCTCAATATCAATATGTACCTCAAGGTCAACCCCAGTATCACTACGTGCCTCAGGGTTATCAACCCCAAGGTCAGTACCCATCTCAAGGTTACCAACCACCTTCTGGTCAATCATATTATCAAACCCTACCCTCAACCCGGTTATGGTCCTCAATATCCTCAACTTGTTATGGGTCCATACCCTGGAACGAATTTAGTGTGGGATCCATCTCAATCCCAACAGGTCTTGCAACCGAATGTGCAGTCGTCATCTCAACCAGGATAACCCTTGGTTTCTGGTCCATCTCAGCAACCTGTCCAGTCTACTGTTCAAACTTCTGCACCTTCTGTAGTTTCTCATTCTACGCCTAGTATGCCTCGTACTCCGCCTCAAACGTCTGTTGCAACTACTGCAACATCTACTCCATATACCCCACCTTCTTCGAGAGTATCGACAACTCCGGTTTCTACTGTCCCTGTATCTACTCCTCAGACATCTTTACCTCAGTCTGGACCCACGGTCCAGACTTTGGTTCAGATGCCTGTAGGAAGTACGGTTGTCACTACTCAACCTCAATTTAATCAACCTTCGTACCAAGGACAGTACCAATACGGTCCTGCTGCGCAGCAACCAACCTATCAGTATCAACCGTACCTTGCGTATACATATCAACAACCTTAGCAACCCCAGTATGGTCCGGTTAATCCTGGTTTTCCAGGAGATCAAAATATCCCAATTGCGATTCCCATTCCTAGTTATCCTGGATATCCTCCTCCTGGGGCTGGTCTGCAGACCCCAAGTTTTAGGGACCCTAATCGTTAGTTGCCATTTATCGCAACTTTGGACTTGCCTGACTTGACGCGCCTTACGAATGATCCAATTAACTATCTTCCTTATTGGCCTCCAATGCCGCATAAGTTGCCCAGTGATATTCCTAAATTCAAAGGTAAGCCAGGAGAGGACCCGTCGAACCATGTGATGACTTATCACCTCTGGCGTGCGTCTAATTCCATTTCATATGATTCGATTCGTTTACGTCTTTTCCAGCGCACTCTAATTGGTCTTGCGGCCAAATGGTACATCTAGTTACCGCGAGCCACTTTTTATAACTTTAGTCAGCTAGCTACCTCGTTTTTAACTCATTTTCAATTTCCAGTCAGATATGACAATGGCACGGAACTATTAACTTCGTTAAAGCAGTCAACGTCCACTTACATTTCAGATCATATCCATGAATGGAGACGTCGACGGCGTTTAGTGAAAGTTTATATCCCGGATCAGATCTTAGCTGAATGGTTTGTAAAATCTTTACTACCCAAGATCACTGAGGATGTAGCTAAAGCCATTGTATTTACTGAAGAGCAAGTCATTGCTCAAGCACGGTACCTTGACTTAGTTTATACTCAGTCAGGTACGTTACACGAGAAGATCCCCGACCTACCCAAACAAAATAAAATCGTTGTTGCTCCTTCAGGGTCTCATGCCGCTGATGGTATGATTGGTACGGTAAATATCAAAAGTAAGAAGAAGTCTTCCAAGAATTATTCTCCTATCATAACCTTGCCAGATTCCCTGACATGAGAGTCTTCCTCGAAACTTTCCGCCGATATTCACGTTGTAGAGTCATCTACAACTAAATCAAAAACCGGTGGTAAGAAGAAAGGGAAGAAGAAGAATAAAACAGATAAAATTTCAAAAGAGAAACCTGGAAAAGCAGAACCCACTGATGAAAAACGCAAACCTCGTTATCTATGTCTCATCTGCGATGAAGACCATTATACAAGAGACTGCCCTCATTGTGCAGAGGTTGCGAAAATTGTCAAAGGTTCCCAAACTCCTGTTGTCTTAAAGGATCCTTTTCCAGCTCAAGATAGTAAGATGATAGGTTCATCCTCCAGTGCCAATGAAGAACCCATATTGATGATGTCCCATGTTAGGATTGCGACTCAATCGCAAGATTATGGCAGTAAAAGTCCTGTTGATGGTAAAGAAGCAGAATATTCTCATTCGAATCCATCAACCTCAGCTCCCGGTTCCGATCCACTACAGATCGAGAAACCTAATCCAAACTTAGTAATCAAACTGCCCACCAAGGGTATACTTCAAAAGTCTTCTTTCAATCCACATGCGAGAGCGGCTCAGAACTATAACATTGTTGAGGATTTAGCTGTTTCACCTTCAGCAATGTCGGCTTTGGAAGTGTTGCAATCATGTCCAGCACAACGCAAATTACTTTTGTTGGCTATAGGAGCTGTTGACGTTCAGGACCCGAACCTTATAATGTTCGATCTAGAAAATAGTGCACCGCGCTTACCTCATCAGATGGCTATCCAGATTCCATTGATAGTCAAAAACAGACCTGTTCATAGGACTGTAATTGATGAGGGTGCTTCCATGTGTATTATGTCGATACAGTGTTGGAGATCGCTTGGTTCTCCTTCACTAAATCAATTCCCGACGATTCTTAAGGCCTTTGATGGCCGTGGGTTTCATCCTTTCGACATTTTACAGAATCTACCTATAGGGGTTGAAGGTAAAACCGTTAATCTAGATGTGGAGGTGGTTGATGCCCCTCTAGATTACAACCTTCTCTTGGGTCATAGTTGGTCTTACGCTATGACAACTGTTGTCTCATCGGTCTTTCGACTTATAAAATTCCCTCATAATGGAAAGATCGTAACCATAGACCAGTTGTCATACTTTTCATCCGACCCAGCCTCTGCTGAGAGCATTCAGCATGTTGGTAAAGCGACGATCCCTTATAAGGATGTTGGTGTAGGGGTAGTTAAAGATTCTAGTTTACTGGGCACTTTTCCTTTCCCTCCTAACAACGCATCGCCTTCTACTGCAACCATTCATATGATTTCATCAGAAACCATTGTTAATGTTGATCCTTGGATCATACCTTCTGAATCTGAGATAGACTCGGTTTGTACTTTTATGCCTTTGAGTCCTTATGAACTTGCGTATTAGACTGTGCAGTTGTTTTCCGACACAACATCAACCCAAATCAACTTAATGAATGTGGTCCATGAGGAATCACTTTCGACATCAAACTCGGATTTAATAACGTTTTCTGAACTTGTTCAAACGGATGAGCAAATTCGTGAAATACTATGCGTCGATGAGTTACCATGGGAAGATCTTCATCACAGATCTTCGTTTTTAACCGAGAATGATCATTTTGAAAATGATTTTTCCTCAATTTTTACGACTAAATATGTTAAGGACACTTAGAATCTAATGAAACATCCTGATTCCGAGTTAAACTTGGGAAATATTTCTCGAACTATTCCCCTTGACATTTCAATTAAGCCTGGAATTATTGAAAACGTTCATATAGGTGCCTCTTGTACGAAAGATGAAATTCAAACATATAAGGCCCTATTTCAAGAATTCTGTGATGTGTTTGCTTGGTCATATGAGGAAATGCCAGGAATTGACCCAGCAATTGTAGTTCATGAAATCAAAACTTACCCGGACGCTAAACCCGTTTGGCAACGTTTGTTTTAGATTCACCCAAGAAAAGCTGCTGCAATTAAAGCAGAAGTTGAAAATTTACTCAAAGCAGGTTTCATTTATCCGATCCCATTAACGGATTGGGTATCGAATATTGTTCCTGTTAACAAAAATAAAGGGAAAATAAGAATATGTATCGACTATAGAGACATTAATCGAGCATGTCCAAAGGACAATTACCCTACTCCCTATATCGATCAAATCATTTACGATTGTGCCGGCAGTGAAATTTTCTCCTTTATGGATGGCTTTTCCGGTACAATGAAATCAATATTCTACCTGCTGATCAACCAAAAACAGCATTCATTTGTCCGTGGGGGACGTTTGCTTATTGCAAATTACCTTTTGGGCTTAAGAACGCCGGGGCAACTTTTCAACGGGCCATGTCTAGCGTTTTTCATGATATTAAGCACATTGTGCAACCTTATCTCGATGACTTGCCTGCTCATTCATTACATCAAGCTGACCATCTCGTCCATTTAAGAGCAATTTTTATGAGATGTAGGCATTATCGGATTAGGTTGAATCCCCACAAGTGTGTGTTCTGTATTGAAATGGGTGAGTTAATGGGGTTTTTTGTTTTGAAAGCCGGCATTCGCGTCAATCCCTCGAAGGTTGAATCCATTATCCGATTGCCTCCTCCTTCGAGTCTTCGCCAACTCCAAAGTTTGCAAGGGAAAGAAAACTTTTTACGTCGATTCATCCCTAACTACGCCGAGATCACAAAGGGTTTTACCTGCTTGTTGAAACAGAATACTTCATTCTTTTGGGATGAGATAGCTGAGAAATCTTTTGATGCGCTAAAACACGCGTTGACCCATGCACCATTGTTGCATCCTCCCAACTACAACCAGGACTACTTCTTGTATCTCGTCGCTTCCTATTCCACCATCGGAATGGTGTTAGTTCAGGAAGATTAATTTGGTACTGAACATATGTTATATTACCTTAGTCGCACGTTAAATCCAACTGAGCTAAAATACTCACATGTGGAGAAATTGGCATTGGCAGCTGTTCAAGCTGTCCAACGTTTTCGTCATTACATTTTACTACGTAAAACTGCAGTTATTTCCGATTGCAACCCTATGATATATATTTTGACTAAGAAATTGTTGGGGGGCAAGTACTCCAAATGGATTGTCATCTTGCAGGAGTTCGACTTGGAGTTTGAAAAGTCCAAGTCAAAGAAATCTTTAGTTTTTGCGGATTTAATGTGTGACTTCCCGCGTGCTGACACAGAAACTGTGGCAGAGGAGCCCATTGCGGACAAATCCTTGTTTCTAATCAGCACTTTAGATCCGTGGTACGGGGATATCATCATTTATCTCCAAACCCAAACCTTTCAGCCAGATCTTTCATGGTTGGACCGTCGGAAAATAAGATTCCAGTCCCAACAATTCAAAATTATTGGAGATACTCTTTATCGTCATGGGGCGGTCTCTGTTTTTCGACCTTGTTTGACTCATGACGAAGCTGAAAGGGTCTTAAATGACTATCACTCTAGAGCGTGTGGCGGTCATATGTCTGGGTATGCCATTGCCCAAAAGATATTGCACGTTGGCTATTTCTGGCCGTCTATGTTTAAATATTGTATTATTGCGGTCTGAAAATGCCACAATTACCAAATTTTTGATCGAAATATGCATGCTCCACCTGCTCCTCTTCACCCTATCATTGCCATTGGTCCTTTTGCCAAATGGGGTATCGATTTTATTACATGTAACCCTCCCTCGGCCGGGGGGCATGCATACATTATCCTTGCGGTAGATTATTTTACCAAGTGGGTCGAGGCGATGCCTACATTTGAGGCAGACGGCAAAACAACTATGATTTTCATATTCAATCATATCATTGCTAGGTTTGGTGTTCCACAAGTGATTATCACTGATCATGGGCATCATTTTCAAAATGTTATGATGACAGAACTTACAAACCAGCTTGGCTTGCATCACGACAGTTCAACTCCTTATTATCCACAAGATAATGGCCTGGTTGAATCCATCAACAAAGTTCTCGTCATCATGATCTGACGAATCATAGGGATTCATCGATCGAATTGGCACAACATGCTATTTTCAGCACTGTGGGCGTATCGAACCTCAGTTAAAACATCAACAGTGTTCACTCCTTTCCAACTAGTTTATGGTTTGGAAGCTGTGTTACCTATTGAGTACGAAATATCGTCATTGCGAATGGCCATCGAGTTATTTCCAGCCACTTCCGAAGAGGAAAGACGTTTGTTATACTTGGCTCAGCTAGATGAGAATCGTCGCGATGCTGCATTAGCGATCGAATCTCATGCCAAACGTATTA
>APFE030720503.1:165565-185346 GCA_000404065.3 Pinus taeda | reverse complement strand
GGATCCTTGCCATCAAACTTCCTCATCTTGCTTTTTCTTGATTTTAGGAGCACGATCTTGAAATGACTGTAACTATGTATTTTCAGATCTTTAAGTTCTGAAATTGAGACCTGAAGTATTCCTCTATGTCCTCTTTCCAATGCCACCAGTCTAACCCCAATTGGATTCTCCAATGAAGATTTATGCCAAATCTCCCACAGTGACCTGATTATAGACTAATTCAGTAGAGCAAACTTGTACGACGTTCCACGAGTCACTGTTTCGACCTCTGGCTCTGAAAAATATATAGAAGAAACTATCGCCCGTCCTCTTTATACACCTTTTTACAAAATTTCAATCCAATGCTCAGAGAAAAATTTATGACGATTTTCCCCAGGTCACCTGTTTGGAATGTAATTCAGGAGTCTGCAAAAAGACCAACTTCCTCAGATCATATCTTCACAATTATAGCGTAAAATTATCTGAAATTTGGACCCGAGATTTAGCGTGATGTCTTCTCAAATGGGTTTTTTTTCAACTTCTGAAATGTCGCAGAAAAAAAGTTATAGCGAAAATGCCACGATGACCTGTTTGGAGCAGCGAAACCCTAGAATCCAAAGCTCCAATACCAAATGTTATGAAACCAGCTCAAGAAAAGATAGAAAAGATAGATCAACGCCTTAGAATTTAGCCTCTTCGAGGGGGCAACCTCCTTTACATTACATAAATGAAAAATTCTTGGATGCTTCAAATAAAAATACCTCCTCTCTATATATAGGAGTCTAAGGGGTCATAACATAATCAGAGCCTACATAACAATAATAATGGAAGGGCACAATAATAATAATAGTGGGCTTCTATGGGGCACAATAGTAACAATATGGGCACAATAGGGCCACAACAATATTAATAAGGGGTACAACTACAATAGTAATGGGGTAATCACTAGTATTATGGGGACCCAACAAAATGCATGTGAATGAAGTGCAGCAATTAATCAAACGGAAGGAAAACAAAGTAAGTAAGGAGAGTCGCCACAACGACAACTATTGGTGCAAAAACAAGAAAACTAATGTGACACTTGGGAAAGTTAATCTAAAACTTAAAACAACACTTCTACAAGTTGAAACAAGTCAAAATGCCAGCAACCATGAAGACGAACAAGGGAAACAACACTCCCACAAGCCAAAAGAAAAAAAAAAAAAAAAAAAAAAAAAAAAAAAAAAAAAAAGAAGCAAAACTCACCGGAAAAGCGACAACAATCACACCGTAGGTTCCTTGATCTCCTCAGGAATGTTAGAGCTCCAAGATCGAGTGTGCATATGAGCTCTAGAAGTGTCAATTAATTAGATTTGGACAAATTAGGGTTTATGGCGCGCATGCCTAAAATCAAGGAAAAGGCGACACTTGGCAAAAGTTTCTAAAATAGTGAAAGAGCCTCCTTCGGGATACTAAAAATTGATCCCTATTTTTTAGGGATAATTTTTATTTTTTTATTTTTTTGGGAAAACTTTCCATGAAAACTGTCGAGAAAGACTGTGCAGTTATGGGGAACTGGGAAACTTTCCATCTCATTGCACTATGCAGTTTATAAGCTCAGTGAGGTTTGTGCAATTTATGGGCTCAATGTTGGGCTACCTCTCATGACTGCACATTTTCTGAGCTCAAGGCTCACTGGCAGTTAGTACTACGCAATTCCCATTGATGAAAGGATATTTTGGGGGTAAACCAATTTTCCCTTTCTTTATAAACTTTCGATCCTAAGGCCTGTGGGTTATGGCCCACTAATTATTGGAAGCGTTAAATATGTGCTTAAGCCTCAGAACCAGGAACCATTCACTTTATCAGGATACATGGATCACATGGGAAATACATAGAAACTCCGCTCCGAACACTTTGACCGGACCTCAAATATTATACACCCGCGACTATAATTATCGTCGGGTCCGTGCTCATCCTTCGCTTTTTGGTTGCGCTTACTTCTCCGAACTCCGACCTCCTATCAGCCGAATCTCTGATCTTCGATCTGCACTTTATCGCTATCGGCGTATCGCAATGTCGCACATCACCGTTCCACTACCCGCTGTCATTTGAGTTTCCAATTTGCGATCAGCGATTATATCGTGACCATCGATCCTAACTCTTGATCCGATAGTTGACAATTAATCGCAAGATCGCAATCGCATTGTTTGAAGGGCCAGTTTTGATAACTCCGGAAGGTTTCCACCGATGTGATAAAGTGCGATCACTCATCGTGATTACATCTAGACTGTTGATCTTCCAGATCCAACGGATCCTATGCATACTCGTCTGTTTCCTCCTTAACTTAATCTCGCTTGCCTTCGATGGATTTCTGCGTTAAAACATAGTTCATCTGCCATACTCTGCCTGCACACAAAACACTCATATATAACAGTTAACTCGATATCTTGGATCGCCATCAACCCTATAGTGGTCGATGGTCGATTAACACACTTATAAACGGGATTTAAGCCCTCAATGCATATATACACAGATAACACGAAAAGGCATTATTACACAGACATGCGGAAATTCACATAACACATAATCTATTCATTATACACATTATTGAATACAGGATAAGGCATTTCAGCCTTAGAAACAAGTTCCCTCTCGACTACATTTTGATTACTCTTGGCTTACACAATTTCTATTTGTCATTCTCTATCTTCCTTTGCCTACGCAGGTTCATATATATATAAGAAATATTGGATCGGATCACTGGAAGGATCCGATCAAATCCACTCGTTGATTTCCTCTAACAAATATCTCAACAAGCCTTAAATCTCTTTACAGCTCGCTATATGGATACATATGAATACATGGTAGATTACATTAATATTTAATTAAGTCCATCAAATTTCTATGTTTTAACATATTTATGCCTTGTGTTGCTCTGATGGTCCATGTCCTCTCATTCTCCGCTTTGGATTCGTCTTTTGATTAAGGGGGGGTTAGATGCTCCTGCATCAGACTCCCGAGGCACAAAAATTTATGACCTCCTAGTCATATGCTTCTCCTTATCCTTAGCAATTCTACCCACATCCCTGTGTAATTTCCTTTATGATCTTCTGTGAGTTGCAACCAAACCTCTGCAGTAACAGTCTTCCTCTGGTACACGATACCTCACCAAGCTTTCTCCTAAGCTCAGTCTTTTGGAATCCTATTTAGCATTCCTTGCTCTAGGTTTGCTGCAATCTTGTCACCTTCGGCTATCGTTCTCTGCACGACAGTAAAGACCATAAACTCTCCATGCTTTAACACAATTGTACCTCCTTCTTCTGCTCGAAAAATTTTCTTCCTTCTCACAAGAAAACCTTTCCCTTCTCTGATACAACTTGATGAAAGGAGATTTTTGGGGTAAACCAATTTTCCCTTTATTTATAAACTTTCGATCCTGAGGCCTATGGGTTATGGCCCACTAATTATCGGAAGCATTAAATATGTGCTTAAGCCTTAGAACCCGGGACCATTCACTTTATCGGGATACATGGATCACACAGGAAATACACAGAAACTCCGCTCTGAACCCTTTGACCGGACCTCAAATATTATACACCCGCGACTATAATTATCGTTGAATCCATGCTCATCCTTCACTTTTTGGCTGCGCTTACTCCTCCGAACTCCGACCTCCAATCAACCCAATCTCCAATCTCTGATCTATGCTTTATCACTATCGGCGTATCGCAATGTCGCACATCATTGTTCCACTGCCTGCTGCCATTTGAGTTTATGATTTGCGATCAACGATTAGACCGCGACTGTCGATCTTAACTCTCAATCAGACGGTTGACGATTAATTGCAAGATCACAATCGCATTGTTTCAAGGGCCGGTTTCGATAACTTTGTAAGGTTTTCGTCAATGCAATAAAGTGTGATCGCTCATCGCAAGTAGATCTAGACCATTGATCTTCCAGATCCAATGTATCCTATGAATACTCATCTGTTTCCTCCTTAACTTAATCTTGCTTGCCTTCGATGGATTTCTGCGTTAAAACACAATTCATCTGTCATACTCTGCCTTCACACAAAACACTGATATATAACAGTTAACTCGATATCTTGGATCGCCATCGACCCTATAGTGGTCGATGGTTGATCAACATACTTACAAACGGGATTTAAGCCCTCAATGCATATATACACAGATAACACGAAAAGGCATTATTACACAGACATGCAGAAATCCACAGAACACATAATCTATTCATTATACACATTATTGAATACACGCTAAGTCATTTCATCCTTAGAAACAAGTTCCCTCTCGACTACATTTTGATTACTCTCGGCTTACACAATTTCTATTTATCACTCTCTATCTTCCTCTACCTATGTAGGTTCATATATATATAAGAAATATTGGATCAAATCACTGGAAGGATCCAATCAAATCCACTCCTTGATTTCCTCTCACAAATATCTCAACAAGCCTTAAATCTCTCTACAGTGTGCTATATGGATACATATGAATACATGGTAGATTACATTAATATTTAATTAAGTCCATCAAATTACTCTGTTTTAATATATTTGTCCCTTATGTTGCTCCGATGGTCCACGTCCTCTCGTTCTCCGCTTTGGATTCCTCTTTTGATTAAGGGGGGGTCAAATGCTCCTGCATCACCCATCATCAAGGTTACTTTCCCTCAATGATTGCATAGTTTCTGGAGGAAAGCCCAGAACTGTTGTGATACCAATTTGGGAGATCAGCTTGTGACTTAGAATAATCAGCTAAGTCAACAACACAAGAAAAATGAAAATATAAGTCTCAGTCGAAGCATGAATACCTGGGTCAGTGCAAGATGAGTTGTTGTGGATAGGAAAGAAGGCTCCAAAATCGAAGCATCGGAAAAATTTTGGAGGGTGGTTGTAACCGCTACAACAAGGTGACATTGTTATATGCACAACGGATTGGATTCCACTCATGCCACCCTCAGTCATGAAATTAGATCAAAAGTGCTCAGAGACCATTCCTCCTACAAAATTAAAATGAAATCTTGTTGATTAAGGTACAATTGAATGCTAATTCTAGCTATGAAAGTGGAAATTCCAATTACTTAACTTGTAGATGCTAATTAATCAATTCATGAAAGGACTAGGGCTAATCTACTTGTAGAAATGAAGTTATCTTATCTTACAAAATCCATCAAACTACCAAATCTACTTGCAGAAAGGAATTTATTTTATCTTGCATAATTAATCAAACTACAAATCACACTTGCATGTATCATCTACCTAGTTCACACTTGCTTGAAAATCAGTAGCCTACTTGCATCATTCTTGTGATAAAAAACAAAAAACAAAAAAAAATCTACTTTGTTTTGCAGTGAAGAAAAGGAATGGTTGGAGTGGCCTAGGATCTTTCCTTGATCGTGAAATCAAATTTGGGGGGCATTATTCATCTTGACTAAGCCAAAGTTGTAATGGAGATCAAAAAATGATGAAGGAAAGTGGTGCTACGGGCTTTCTACAAGTGGTTCCTATAGGAGGTTATGTATTGCTACAGGAGGGCTTGTAATGCTACAGGAGGGATTCCAAGTGGTTTTTTAGGGTGAGAATGATGTCTTGAGGGTACAAAGAGGTTGATGGTAGTTGAAGAAAATGAACGGAGGCTGGGTTGAGCACCTAGCCAAGCTCAGGACCTCTTAGAGGCCTGTCTTGCATTAGGATGAGTGCTCATGGTATACTTAGGCAAAATGACTTATGGAAACAGGGTTTTGGGACAGAATTGAAGGTGGAAAGAGAAGATGAAGGAGTCTAAGATGGAAGTGGTAAAGGTGCCCTTCCCTGCAGATCAACACATCCCTACCATCAATCACATGCATACATCCATTTATCATTAACAAAATGAGATAACCTATGATGGAAAAGATGAATTGAATTTAAATAACATCTAGTTTATGCCATAACATTGACCTAATCACTAAATTGACTTCCAAGCTACATAAATAAAATGTAAAATAGAACAAATAACACTAATTTGTTTCCAAAAAGTCATAAACACAATATTTTTGGACTGAGGTTGTGAATCCTTCCACTCATTCTCCCACAAGAGAGGTGAGGAAGAGGCTTTCCAACCACATGTTTTTATATCTTAATCTCTACTAAAATGAAAGAAATTATGAACTCCTTGGAATCAAGAAAAAACATAAGTACAAAAATAGAGACCAAAGTCTCTGGGTTGGGCCCAAACCCAAGGGTCTCGGCCCTCTAAAACTAACTCAGATGCAGCTTAAAATCCAACTTCTCATTATCAAAAAGTCTGGGTCTCATAAATCACATAAAAGTTCAAAGTAACAATTTCAAACTTCAAGCTCAATAGCTACACCTAGCTAAACAAAAAAATTTAATCCTAATGAGCTCTTCTTCTTGTTTATTTATACAAAAGGGCAGCTGATAGAAACTCCCTTAAAAGTAGGAGTGATTCCCTCCTTGATCTCGAAAATGGTGGATCTTTTCCCTCTTGAGCTTCACTTGGACTAGGTGTCACTCGGATGCTAATGAATTCAAATTTTTGAGAGAGGATATTATGATCCCAAGCCAAGTTAGGGAGTTAAGTAGGTGGAAAAAACCCATAGATTATCTCCTAGTTGTCTTCATCAAGCCTCTACATAGTAATAACCTAAAAAATGCTTCTTTTTCCTGCAATTAAAACACTTTAGGCCACATACTATGAAAAACACCTTTTACTCCTCTTACTAAGCATAATACAACAAAAAATGTGAATTAATGTGAGAGAATGATAGTTTTAAGGTTGGATTATGGCATAATTATCTTCAAAATATACCTATTTATGGGACTCATCAATAGGACAGTCATGAGAAAAGTAATTGATAAAGGTAAAGTAAATGGATTTGAGGCGTCAGATGCCTTCGCTAAGTTGGGAACTATTGTTCTCAATGTTGTGCATGTTGTGCATGGATAAAGGGATTTCTTTTAACCTTGACCTTATGCTATTTGGTAATTATGTTGTGATCATGATTATGCTAATGTATATATATGTATACATGTATGCATGTATGTCATTGTCTGATAGGGTCGTCAAAAATCATGATTGTTTAATGATAATGTTTATATGTATACATGTATGTATGTATGTCATTGTCTGACGGGGTCATGATTGTTTTATGCTAATGTTTATATATATATATATATATGTATGTATGTATGTATGTATGTATGTATGTATGTATGTATGTATGTATGTATGTATGTATGTATGTATGTATGTATGTATGTATGTATATGTATGTCGTTGTCTAACAGGGTCATCAGGAATCATTCTTGTAGAGGAATGATTGCTTATGCAGGTGAATGGCATGAAGAGTTCTTGGTTTATAAGGAATCAAGTGGGAAGAGCAATCGTGACATATCTACAAGGTCTGTATCATGTGGATATGAATTGATATTATATGCTTATATTATTCCTATGTTTATGCTATCGAAAAGTAATAATAGGGATACATCAGCTGAATGAAAGCAGTGTGATCTGCAGCATGCTGGGACAAACATGGATAGCAAAAAGACACTAGAAGCAAGGTTGTTTGGTAAGGATAGTATGGTCTTAGGATGTGTAGTATCGGTGTTGTATACATGTATCATATGTAGTAATTGTGTACATATGATGTTGTGTGCCTATCGTATATATGGTGTTCTGTATATATTGCATACACAGTGTCGCATATAGATGGTGCTATGTACATGTTGGATATGCAATGTTTTGTATATATCGTATTGTGCGCATGTTGGATATGCAGCGTTGTGTGCATATGGTGCTTTGTGTATATTGCATATGCATTTTGTGTACATATGGCATGGTGTGCATGTTGTACATATGGTGTTATGTACATGTGTTGTTGTGTGTATGATTGTACATGTGGTTTTGTGTACATGTCATACATGTTGTGTTGTGTACATGTGGTATTATGTATGTGCATTATGTAGTTGTGGCATCGTGACATATTTATTCGTTGTGTTGTACTATGTGTATGTATGTGTATTGTGTTGTACACCGGGTGTAGGTGTATGTGTCGTGACGTATATCAAGTGTAGGTGTATGCATTGTGTGGTGTTGTACGCTATGTGTGCATGTATATGTTGTGATGTACACTGTGTATGTGTATGTGATTGAAGAAAAGAAAAAGGCATTGGGTGTTTTCTGGGTGTGGAAATTGATCCGGTGTGCGTACGTAAAGGATAAAGGTAGAAGCTAAGGATCGATTAAAGGATAGATATCAGTATTTTATTTCAGTTTTAAATTATACATGTGATCTATGATTTTGGTATATGATGGTCACATGTGATATATGATTTTGATTATGATGGTTGTGTTTTGAGCTAATTGGATGTGATATGTTTATACATGATGATTTGATCAAATAGCTAGTTTGACTTGTTGTGACAGGAAGTAAACAAGATTGTAGGTGTACCTTATTGACAAGCTATCAATGAGCTATGATTTGAGTTTATTTCAAGTTATTTTGAATTTAATGGTGGTTATGTGCTTAGTACAGAAAATCATGGACATGCCTGGTTTGGGGTGGTTAAAACTGACTACAAGCATTAGCAGCAATAGTAAAAGGAATTAGAACATGTAGCAGTGTGTTGGTAAAGAATTCAGGAGCAAGGCCATTATGGGACACTAGTACCCAATAGTCTCCATTGATCACCATGAGCATGTTATGACCATCATGATGGTTTTGAGGTAGGGATATGCCTTGGTTTTTTTACCTTACGATGCGAGGAAACATTTCCAAGGGATGGATCGCCTAGGGTAGGGGATTTCGAGGAACTTGGAAGGTGTGTGACTGCATGGAAGGGGGTGACCAAATAGCCCGAGGGACTTTGTAGCAGAGAAGGAAAGGTTGGGGATGGATTTGTTTCGGTCATTAGCATTGCCAGATGGAATCATATGCCCATTGGGATTGTGACCTGGAATAATGAGCCAGTGATTGTTCACTAAGAGGACAAGTGGTGCAGGATTGTGGCATTGGACATTGGATGCAGCTTTGACTTTGGCAATGGATTTTGGACTTCTTGGGAAGGAAGTGAATCCAGGAACTACTTTTGAGGGTGGAGGTGTGACCCTCTGGATTCTCTTGTTCCAGATGCAGGCATCTTATCATTTTATTTGTTGGTTAGAGAAAATGTGCATATACGTACATGTGTATATCATTGTAAATATTGTATCAAGATGGATTTATAAAGATCCATAGACAATATGATTATTTTTTGGTTGAAGCAAATGTGCATAAGTATATGTGGTCGTTATTGTAAATACCATAATGAGTTATGTTATAAATCTCCAGTAAACGGTATGATTTTCATGTTTTCAGCAGGTTGTTCATTGTAAATACTGGAACAAGTTCGGTTATAAAGCTCCATGGGCAGTGTGTTTTGGTTTTCATCAGTTTTGCCAGTTATAGGTGTCATTAAACACCGAGACTGTGTTCCCCCAAGGGCGAGGCTTATGTGACAACTTTTGTCAAAAAATCATGTAAATAAAGTTAATAAAGGAAATATAAGACCAAGGTCATGGGACACGTATTCTAGATGAATGTTGGGCAAAAGCTCCTAGTGTGGGTGTTCATTTGGTTTATTATGGATAAAGGAAATGGAAAAAGCTTTGAAGAGGCAAAGTGGCATTAATTAGAATTTTATTTATGAAAATAATGGAATTATGAGAAAATAAAGGTGAAAGGTCATAGGTTGTATGTGAGGAGGAAAATGAAGGAAAATAATCGAAAATGAAGAAAATAGAGGCCTCATTAATAAAAAGGATTTTGAGGATTAATTGGTAGCTTTTGAAAATTCTATGGTGGAGCTCTCTCTCTATTGTCTCTCTCTCACCCTTGGACACTTAGACTTTTCTTGGAGCACTTCAACATTGGATCAAGAAAAGCAAAGGAAGGACGAAGAAGGAAAATGGAAGCAAAGATCAAGTAAGGAAGAGCAGGACCAAGTAGCTATAGCGGGATTACTTGCAGGTATCTATTTGCATGTGTGATTTCGTTGCTAGATTTGGCATGCACGGTACATGCATGTGAGTATTTGGTTCTCTTACTATCATTGGCATGGGTTTTTCTAGGTGTGGCAGTGATCTTCATCCTCGCCTTGCCATTTTCAGATAGCCATGGTGTGATGGTGGTTTATCTTATTTGGTTGAGATGGATTTCTAGATGGTATCAAAGCTGAGTGAAGTGGTTTCTGAAAAATAACACAATGCCTAGGAATCCCTAGAACAACGAAGTTGGGATTGTTGTAAATCCATATTTTATGTACCTCGGTGGTCCTAGGAATCCTCGATCGATGAATGGCGAGATATATGGTAAAAGCTAGAGGTGTGTTCCCTCGAACAAGCCTAGGAATCCTCGACCGATGAATGGCAGGATATGTGGTAAATCCTGAAGGGTGGAGTCTCGATCAGGCCTAGGAATCCTCGACCTGTGAATGGAAGGATATGAGGTAAATATTCAAGGGTGGAGCCTTGATCAGGCCTAGGAATCCTCGACCAATGAATGGGGGGATATATAGTAAAGCCTAGATACTAGAGTCTTGATTAGACCTAGGAATCCTCTTTAGGTGAATGTCAGGATATATGGTAAAACCTAGAGACTAGGAGGCATCCAAATTCCTCACAGTGTAGGTGGAGAGATCTAGAGGCATCTATGCTTATTTAGGGCCTAGTGATCCAGTGGTGATAGATGAGACCCAGCATTGCAACAAGAATGTTGCAACTCTTGAGGCTACCAAATTAAATTATCAATGTGGGGTTCTTACAAAAATTAAGAGGTGTTAGCACTATATGTGCAGCATAAAATGTGTCCTTCTATCATTGATCTAAAGTAATGGAGTGAATTTCATGAAATCAATGCCTAAACTAATTGCACAAATGGAAATGTTACTCTATTTGCAAAAAATGGAAATGTTACTTGCTCAAATGTATGTTGGGTTGTGTTATATTCTTTCCACAACTACCCCTTGCACGGGGTTCGGGGCAGCGCCCCGGGAATTGTTTTTGGACCCTATATTAGGTGGGTGGATCTACCTATGGCTTTTTGCATGGATTTTGCACCTGGTTTTGGGCATGATGGTTTTCTGTCCATGGTATTTTGTAGACCCGGTCAAGGGAACTATAGTTATGTTTTAATCGAGGGTGAATGGATTGGGGTTTATGGATGCTTCAACACGTATATATATGTATTGTAACATTGAAAGGAAAATAATGAAAAAATCAATCTGGTAGTCCCAATTTTGGGATCCAGGGGAAAATCTGTGTATATTTGCTTTATGTTTTATGCTCTTGCCATTATTTATTTTCTGTTTTTTAGAATCCACATGTAGGTAATTTATGTAGGGGGTTAAAACGTACATTTGGTATCATAGTTGTTTTGGCTTCAAGGGGACGCCTTTGTTGTTGAGGGGTTTTTTGTTCGGGCCTGTGGTAGACGCTATATAATGGGAGATCTATGACATCGATTCTTGTGGTGAAAGAAGATGGTGACCAGTGTGTTACACAAAAATATCGCCACCATGATTATTTGCAGTCTCAGACCTTAGCTCTTCATGTCAAGCTTTGCAAAAGAGAGAAAGACATTAAAAATCAATGTTATTCTGGTTCCGCACTTTCTCCTACTTTTACCTACGGACCCGCACCCTTTGTTCATATTACCTGCGTACCTGCATGCTTTTTCTGTAAAGGGGTGGGTGCGTACCCCTGTAAAAGTCAAAAAGGCGCAAGTTTATCTTAAAAAACTCACTTTTGGGTTAATTCTAGATGTTTCTAGAAGGATTTTGACGTGGATTGTTCGCTCCTAGGTGGTTCATGCATCCCAAAAAGAGAAGGAGCTAATCCATTGATAAGAGGAGCTATCCCTTTGAAGGAGGGCTTTATCCCTTTGAAGGAGGACCTAGTAACTTCCCTCCATTGCACTATAAATTAAGGCATTGGGTCAGTTGCTAGAGAGGTTAGAAGCTGAACATTTTGAGGGTAAATGCTGATGGAATTGGGACTTCCTAGTTAAACTTGAGAGGAGAGATCACATACATTTTGGTTTCATTGGGAAGTGAGTGAAACTTGTCAAAGTAGAGGAGACTTCTTGTCGGACCCTAGGAGGAGCTTATACAACATCAAGGCACAGGTTGTAAAGTTCTTCTTCATTTGATTAATACAATCAGATTCATTTTTCTCAACAAATTGTCTTATGGTTTGTTTCATAATCTCGTTGATCATTATGATGAATATGCTTTATGATATTGGCTTTTCAAGTGTTATTTAATTTGGTTTGCTTGTTTGTGTTTGCAGAATTACACTTCAAGGAAGCTCATTTGGAGCAAGGGAGCGAGGCTTCTACAAACTTGCATTGGACCCAAGGTAGGCCTAAAACACTTGTTTGCCTTTATTTTACTCACATATTTAGAGAAAGATAGTTTTTGATTGGCTTGCTTGTCACTAGATATCAGTAGATACTAGGAAGTTCGATCTTTTCTGCAACCTCAACTCATTCCATGTGACAGGTGCGATGCATATCACCTTCCCAATGTACAAGGTGCGATGCATACTGAATTGCTCCTCTGTAGGGTGTGATGGTCGGGAATGGACAAATGGCAGGGACAAAATGCGAGGTGGAAGATCATGGAATCTTCCAGAAGCTTCACCTCTGACACTTGCCTCTCTGTGTTTGACCAGGGATGAGTAAGAGATCATCATTCTCCAAGTGGAAGCAGGAACTATCAGAGAGAGGACACTAATCAAGATCCTAGAAGATGACTAACCTCTTTGTAATCATCTATATATGGATCCCTCATCACAGAGATCCAGAGGTTGGAATTTTGAATCTTATAGAGACGTGCTATTGGTTTTCTGTTGTACATTCATAGTGTTGGGTGATCTAAGTTTGCTTGAGGTGAAGAAGGGCTTCCTAGCTAGAGGATGATGCTGGGTCAGAACATATGGTTGTAATTCTCTTGCTACTTTTCATCTTAATAGAGCTATTCTAGTTTTCTTCCATATTCTTGTGTACTTATTTATATATGCATTTATCTGGTTAACACATATCTTGGCTCTCCTCTTGTCTATTTTCATAAAAGAAAATGAAAGTAAACTTTACTTGTTTGTTTCTAAGATAGCCACCCATATTAGTGGGAATAGCAGCATCCGAGTGGACAAGATTCCCGGTAACAAAATGGAGTCCATCCAGGGACTATTTCGAAAGTATGGACTGTTCCCGTTTGTTTGTCCGGAATTATATCTGGAATCTCTTACGTTGAGTCTCAAAAAATTGATCCGTCACAAGGTCAATTTGGGAAAATTGGTCCCCAAAAGCAAATCATTCCTTTGAGTACTAGATTACCATCGTATGGAGGGCCGTATACCCTTTCATTGTCATCCTTGGAAGGACAACCATGTGTGAGTTCACAACAAAATTTGGGTTATGTTGGAATCACAACTAGCCGTTGGGTGCTAATCCTGTCTCAACAACCAAGAGTTGTATGCTCAATACAACAAAGTTTACCTATGACAAATATCCCCACTACGCCGGTTATTGTGGCAGTATCGCAAGTACAAGCGTCACTAGTTGTATGCCAACCTCAAGATTCACAGGTTGTAATGCAACAATCTCTTGTACCTCTGACACAACCACAATTTCCAACTAGTGGAATAGCATAGGCTCAAACGGGGAACACCAATCCCCATCTTGGTCAAACAGTCAGTACTGGACAACAGTCCATGGCTTCACAACCATGGCTGGTGCAATACCAACAACCGCAATTCCAACAGGCTTACCAAGGATATGAGCAACAAGTCTTTGCAAGTAATGGGCAACCGCATCAACCATATCATAATGGTTATGCCCATCAACCTTACCAAAGTTACCAACATCAAATGCATTATGCTAGTATGCAAAGACCGACTACTCAAACAATTTTGTCTTATCCTGGGTATGCTCAACCAAGCCTGAATCAACAGTTGCCTTTTGTGGCAACTTTAGAGTTACCATATCTGAGTCGACTAATGAACGATCCGATTGCCTATGCCCCTTGGTGGCCGGTGATTCCACATAAACATCCATCAGATATTCCTAAAATTGAATGGGAATCCGAGCGAAGACCCATCAAATCATGTGATGACCTTTCATCTATGGTGTTCATCAAACACTCTCAATGATGATTCGATTCGGCTTCGCCTCTTTCAACGCACGCTAACTGGTCCAGTAGCAAAGTGGTATATCAAACTACCTAGAGCTTCGTTTGATACTTCAGTACCCTAGCGACGACCTTTTTAACCCATTTTTAGTTACCTATAAGGTACGAAACAGGAACTGAGCTACTTACCAATTTCAAACAAATGACAGTCACTCACATATTTGATCATATTCATGAGTGGTGACATCGTCGTAGAATGGTAAAAACATATGTTCTTGATTAGCTATTGGCTGAATGGTTTATTAAGTCACTCTTACCCGCTATTACAGAAGATTTGGCAAAGGGAGGAGTCGTCACTGAAGAGAAAGTTATTGCTCGTGCACAATATCTAGACTTGATCTATACTCAGTCTGGCATGCTCTACGATAAAATCCCTGATGCTCCTAGACCAGAATTTTTTGTTCCTCCGCCTCCTAAATCAAACAAAGACTCTCATGCCGGCGATGGTGTGATAGGTACGACAAGAACTAAAACCATAAAGGCTACATCAAAAAAGGCCTGCACGATTTTGAGTCAAAATGCAAATGAGCAACTTCTAGCCTCGGAAGTAAATGCTATGTCGACAGACAAAGGCAAAGAACCCAAGCAACTAGGAGGCAAGAAGAAAAAGCAAGGGAAGAAGAGAAACCAGGAGGAAACATCTCCTAAAAAATCTTCTGCAAACCCTTCTGGGAATGGGAAACCAGAAAATCCATGTAGTATATGTGACGAGGATCACTGGACCAGAGAGTGTCCATATAAAGAAGAACTTAGAAAATTCTTCAAAAGTTCAAAAACCTCGGCTGTACTGACTGATCCGTTTCCAAACCCAGGAACAAATCTGGTTGCTAGTGAAAATTCTTCCCCGTCCCAAGTGCTAATGTTATCAGTTTCAAAGCAACTGAATGATGCTCTAATAAAGACAAGGAGTAAAGATTACATGAATCCACAGATCTTGAACAACAAGGATAATGATCAACCTAGTAGTTCAACAACAACTTCAACCAAAGTCGTGCCACCCATCATTCCTGAATTAACAATAAAACCGCCAAAGGGAGTAGTACACAAATCGACGTTTAATCCTCGTGCCCGAGCAACAAAACACTATAATATAGTGGAGGATTTAGCTCAATCGCCATCCGCGATGTCGACTCTTGAGGTACTGCAAAATTGACCCTCCCAAAAGCAGGCTTTATTATCAGCAATAGGTGGGATTGACCCAATGGATTCCAATCTTGTATCTTTTAATCACAAAGGATACAACCCTCAGTTACCAGCTCAACTAGCTTTCCTCATTCAAGTGAAAGCCATCAAAAAAACTGTTCATAGAACAATTATTGATGAGGGGGCACCCACATGTATCATGTCGATGAGTTGCTGGAAAACTCTAGGGTCTTCATCCTTGTCACGATCATCAATGACATTGAAAGCATTTGATGGACGAACATACACCCCGTATGGGATACTGAGTAACTTGCAAGTCAAATTGGGGGGAAAAATAGTAGAGATCGATGTTGAAGTCATCGAAGGAAATCTCGATTACAACATCCTACTGGGAAGACCCTGGGTATATTCCATGGCAGCTGTTGTGTCGACCTACTTTAGGAAAATTGCATTTCCTTCCCAAGGAGGAATTACAATCATCGACCAACAAACTTTTCTCCCCAACAGTTCACAAGTTATGGGAAGCATTCCGATGATCCATGGAAGCCCTAGCATGCTTCATAATATCGGAGTAGGCCTACTAAAAGATCCTACGTTAATGGGAACTTTTACCCTACCGCCTCCTACGAATTTGGCGGAAGTGGCTAATGTAGGAACTTGCAATATGATATCTTCCATTCAAAAGATGTGAGAAAACGATGTTAAAATGGATCATTCGCAAGTTTTGCCTCTAACCCCACTGGAAATATTATAGCAATCAATGTTTTTAGCATAGGAGGCAAACCTGCATCAATGCTCATCAAGCATTTGGATAGATAGGTGTAAGGAATATGGCACCCCTTCAGATCCTTGGTCGCAAGTACACTCTACAGACGAAGGAATCGTTCAATCGATGATGATTGATGGGTCACCATGGGGAGATTACCACCATCCTTCCCATCTTCTGAACTGGAAAGAAGATAATTCCGGTGACCTACACCATCCTTCAGTATTTGACTTTCTGAAGAATACTGTAAATACGGTGGATTCCTAGAGAAACCTATCCAATATCGAAGAGACTACTGCCGTAAATATCTCAACCAAAACAGATGTTGTAGAGAATATTCATGTTGGTAAATCTTGTTCTTCTTCAGAACTGGAAATATATAGCACTCTCTTTTGCGAGTTTAGAGATGTCTTTGCTTGGTCATATGATGAAATGCCAGGTATTGACTCGAGCATAGTTGAACACGAAATTAAGATGTATCCAGATGTCAAACCGGTACGACAGCGGCTAAGGCAGGTGCACCCCAAGAAATCCGTTGCCATCAAGGCGGAAGTTGAAAAAATCCTCCATGCTGGTTTCATTTACCCCATTCCTCTAATCGATTGGGTATCGAATATTGTTCCTGTGATGAAAAAACAAAGGAACGATTAGAGTGTGCTTTGATTACAGGGATGTAAATCAAGCTTGTCCAAAAGAAAACTACCCTACACCCTTTATCAACCAGATAATTGATGAATGCGCCGGATGTGAAATCTTTTCATTTATGGATGGATTTTCTGGGTATAATCAAATAAATATCCACCCACAGGACCCGTCAAAGACTGCATTCATTTGTTTGTGGAGCACGTTCACATATCGAAAGATACCCTTTGGTTTGAAGAATGTAGGGGCAAATTTTCAGAGAGCAATGAACTATGCTTTCCATGACATCAAAAACATTGTTCAACCTTATCTCGATGATCTCCCAGCTCATTCGCGAAAGCGGACCGATCATCCGCGCCATTTGAGAGCGATATTTCTACATTGCCAACACTAAAAGATACGACTCAATCTGCACAAATGTGTGTTTTGTGTTAGTTCTGGTCGTTTACTTGGCTTTGTAGTCTCAAAGGATGGAATCCGTTTCAAACCTTGCAAGGTTCAGGCAATCATCGATTTGCCTCCACCTTCGAACTTGCTTCAGATTCAGAAACTCCAAGGGAAAGCAAATTTCCCCTAGAGGTTCATTCCAAATTACACCGAACTAGCTAAAGGTTATGCTCGTCTATTGAAAAAGGAAGTACCCTTCGTTTGGGACCAGGTCGCACAAGCCTCCTTTAATGCTTTAAAGAAATCTCTAATACAAGCGTCATTAATGTATGCTCCTGATTATAAAAAAAACTTTAACCTGTATCTGGCTGCAACAGATACGACTATAGCAATGGTTTTAGTTCAAGAATACAATGGAATTGAACATCCTATATATTATTTAAGTCGAAACTTAAATGATATGAAAATGAAATACTCCTACGTTGAAAAGCTTTCCCTCGTAGCTGTTCAAGCGATACAAAAATTTCGACACTACGTCCTCTTCAGGAAAACTACCATTTTATCAGATTGCAACTCCATGACTTATATATTGTCGCGACAGTTGCTGGGGGGAAAATATTCAAAATGGATAGCAATTCTACAAGAGTTTGATTTGGAATTCAAAAAATCCAAATCAAAGAAAGCCCTGGTATTCGCGGAGTTACTATGCGATCTCCCATTGTCGTCCAACAATGCAACATCCGAAGAAGCAATTGTGGATGAAAATTTGTTTCTAATATCTTCAAGCGATCTGTGGTACAGATATATAATCATTTATCTCCAACCACAAACTTATAGTTCTAATACCTCACACTCCGAACAACGACGTATTCGATACCAAGAAAAAGACTACGTGATCGTCGGTGATACTCTTTACCGTCGTGGTATCGATACAGTCCTGCGGAGGTGCCTCACCCTTGAGGAGGCCGAAAAAGTCCTGAATGAATGCCATTCAGGTGCATGTGGGGGGCATCAATCTGGTTATGCTACGACGCAAAATTTTTTGCGAGCAGGATACTTTTGGCCAACAATGTTCAAAGATTGCATAACCGTAGTTAGAAGTTGCCATGCTTGCCAAATTTTCGATAGCAAATCCAGAAAACCACCCGCACCACTGTAACCAGTAGTAGTTGTTGGGCCATTCGCCAAATGGGGCATAGATTTCATGACATGTAACCCCACTTCGGCCGGGGGGGGGGGGATGCGTACATAATAGTCACAGTAGACTATTTTACCAAATGGGTCGAGGCGATGCCTACATTAAACAACAACGGCGAAACGGCTGCCCTTTTGTTTTTTAATCACGTAGTCTCCAGATTCGGCATTCCACAGGCCATAGTCACAGATCATGGATCGCATTTTCGCAATCACATGATGGTTGAGTTGGGTGCCAAATTAGGACTGTCCCACGACATCTCTACTCCGTACTATCCACAAGCTAACAGACAGGTTGAGGCAATCAACAAAGTCCTAAAACGCATGCTGCAAAGGATGATCGGAGTCCACAAATGGGATTGGCATCTAATCTTGTATCGGCCTTGTGGGCATACTAGACATCAATAAGAAATGCAACCGGGTTCACACCTTTTCAATTGGTGTACGACTTGGAAGCAATATTACCGGTTTAATGTGAAATCTGGTCCCTCAAACTCGCAATCGACCTTCTCCCTAGAACCTCAGAAGAAGAGGCTCGTTTCTTGGAACTAATCCAATTGGATGAAACCCATCGTGATGCAGCTTTGGCTAACACAGATCATAAGAAACAAATCGAAGCACAGTTCGACAAGAATGTCAAACCTCGCGTCTTCTCAGAAGGTGACTTTGTCTTACTTTATGACTAGGAATCCGATAAGTTGGGAGTAGGGAAATTCAAATCATTATGGATGGGTCCCTATATTGTTAAGTGAGTATTAGCAAAAGGAGCCTACGAGTTGATGGAATATGATGGGATTCCACTAGCGCAACCTCGCAACGGGTTGTACCTCAAGCATTACCATGCTTGATTTCGCATAGTAATCCTCATGCTTTTGTTACATTTTTATTTTCACCAAGAGAATTTAGTTTGGTTAAGTAATCCACTTTTTGCATTCATTGCAGATGTCGAACCTACTGGAATCATTTGTTGGATATGCCGACGGAGCAAGTCATAGTTCGCGGAACCTGTCTTCTGCGGCATGGGCCATTTTCAATCCCAGCAGCGAGTTAGTAAGTTTCAGAGGAGTGTGTATTGGTCAGTCTACGAACAATATCGCTGAGTTCACTGCATTGATAAAACTCCTTTCTGATGCCGTTACACATGGCATATGCTGACTTGTCGTCAGGCTAGACTCATAGCTCGTCATTCTACAACTCACCAACATCTATTTTGTACAAAATCCAGCTATCTATCGCATGTTCCTAAGGGTCAAAATTTTGGAAAGATAGTTTGATTTCATCCAATATCAACATATTTCCATAATTTTAAACACATTAACAGACTCATTGGCAAATTATGTGTTAGATAGACATTTGCGGCATTTATAAAAAGAAGCATCACATCAATATATGCAGCAGGATCATGTAACTTAACCAAAATAAAGCTCCGAAAATCAA